>JACEII010000016.1:8680952-8826404 GCA_014332785.1 Antheraea mylitta
ATACTTTTACTGTGGCGTGTGCAAAGTAACAGCCAGACACTCAGATATGTCCAAAAATTATGGAAATGCATTTTATTACTTACTAGCTACTCTGCCCGCGACTTTGTTCGCATGGACGTAGTTAATTTGGGCTAATTAATATGCAGCGAAAACTCTAAAGAGACAAAAACACCCCGATTTTTAAACATTCTTCGTTGTTACTCCGCTCCTATTGATCTTAGCGTGATTATATATAGCCTATAACCATCCTCGATAACTGAGCTATATAACAATGAAAAAATTCTTCAAATCGGACCAGTAGTTCCTGAGATTACCACCTACAACCTCACAATTCACAACGTCACAAACTCACAAACTTTACCTCTTTATAATATTAGTATAGAAGTATAGATATAGATTCCATGACATCTGCAAAATTTTTTTTTTTCGTAAAAACCCAAATTACATATCCACGTTAGATTTTCATTCTAATTATATATATATAAGATATAATTATAATACATATGTTATATTTATTAGTATATTATAGACCTTGACACGCGTAGTTTGTATGTCCGTTGTGGATACACAATACAAACTTATAAATTAAACCGCAGTAAAACACGGTTCTCATGCGGGCGCACCGCTTTTACAAAGTAAACATACGTTCACCACCTTCGAAGAGACCGTTGTTTATTATTAAGTCACGCATTCACACACTTAAGGAAGTTATAACCTATTAACCGGAATCATAGTAACACAACGCTCTGTACGCGCGCTTCCAGTATATCGGTAATCGATCATGGCCCACCCACGTCACTAAGGAACCCTGGTTTGTTAGCAAGATCTTACTTACTTAGTGTTTCATGTATTGACTTCTGTTAATTAACTGCATTGGTTACACTAGCGGGATCATTTCGATATCCAGAAAGTAAAAATGAACAATTAATAGGATTCGTGATTTTTGATAACTACTGTTACCAAATTCGTCAAAAATGACGCGATGTGTGAATTTTTTTATATGAGAAATAATAAATCGAAACATTATAACAATACAACAAGTTAAATCTTATAGTGTACGCGAACGAAATAGCGGATTAAATGATATTAGATATATAAGTTCCGTTGGTAAACAGTTCTAAATTTATTATATGGATACAGGCAAAATCACCGTGTCAGTACGCGCGCTGTTTTCTCTCTGTTTGAGAGGTATGAACGATACAATTATTTATGTGCGTCACTTTATTACACAATGCTATTGGCTAATATGATTCACCTTACCAATCTGTGTATAAATATATGATTAAAATGGAGTTCCTTTTAGGTACACAATAACGTCAAAACGATTGAACTTGGGGTGTAATGGGTGTCGAGTAACATCTTAAGACACCCAAGCCAACCTCACCTGCACGCTGTGCACCCTGCTGATCAACGAACGAGGCAATGGCGATAGCGGGGTGGTAGGGTTTTACAGCCCGACTGGGTCGCAACCACCATGTACATGGCGAAAAAGCCCGTCAGAGTGACTCGCTTTTGCGCGTCACGTTTCGGGAACAGCCTGTGCATATCCAGTACCAGGTGACTTTCGTCATTATGGCCGGCATGACAACGGCGACCGACGATGGATGATCTGTCTCGCGGTGGTCGCCACTGTTTTTGGATTGTACTATGCTTACCATCAGGTATAGTGCAGTCACTTTGTCGTGCTACAATAAAAAAAAAAAGAATACATCGCCATAGGATTATATTCGAACGACGGGGAAGTTGTCGTAGATCGTTCTATTTACCTACATGCGTATGTACCTATTTCTTGTTATTCGATTGACCCATTGTAATTGTCATATCGTAAATATTTTGATACATTAATAATTTCAGTTTACGTGTAACGTAAATACACAGTACAGTACAGTACAACAACCTTTTTCGGTCTTCCTCTACTCCTAAATCCATACAACATCATACTCAAAACTTTTCTAGTTACATGGTTTTCATCTCTCCTCATGACATGCCCGTATCCACAAAGCACCTTATATAAATAGAGGTCGCACTCGATCTTTTCAATCAGCGCCTCTATAATGCGATTCTCGAATTAATATCTGTTGGTTGTAGATGTACCTTTATAGCTATGAATGTATGCATAAAGCGGTACTGTGTAAATCGTATACAAGCTTTTGATCATTTTTATTTGTATTGAATATATTCATAGCAAGGTAAATCTAAATCCAAGTGTATGTTCCTAGTGTATGTTCCTACAATGTTTATAAGTAGATCCGCAAATAGATAAAAAAATTGTGGAAGACAAAAAAAAAATAAGGGAGCACTTTTACGTAACAGAAACGTAAAGTGAACGAAAACAAATATTTGAAAGTTGTCAGTTTGAATGAAAAGTAATTGTTGTTCACCATGTTTTGTTATCAAACTTGCCAAAAAAAAAATACCTAGAGTGCCATCTACAGAGTGGAGTGATAACCAAAAATAGACGAGGATTCTCCATACAAATCCGTAGTAAAAAAACAGCGTGCCCATACCATACTAACCTATTACCCCTTAACTTTACCGTCACTGGTGACACTGGTCACATTTTTAAACTTCCTCTGATAGACTTGTAAAATAATGTATACAAGTTTACGTTAAATGTTGTAAACGCGTATTTTTCAATTGTTTTGTTTTCACACAACAATGCATATTCCAAGTATACGGTTTGTTGTGACTCTATTACCATCGCACTCCATAGAAATAACATTACAAAATAAATGACGGACACACAATGCGAAATATAAAAAAAAAAAACCAGTTGACAGGATTGTTTCGAGACACCCAAATGAGGGACTTCACGCAATAAAATCAATTTGCTTTCGCGTAAACAAAAAGTTTAAACTTTCAAAGAATTATTACAACGTGTTACGCAGAAACGGGGTGAAACGGATCTATGTATATATAGTAAGATTTTTTTTTCGCTGCTTTTGTTTGAAGTTACAAATTAAGTAAGGTTCCCGAGTTACGTATTTCCAAGTAATTCTATACGTTATTTTTATTTGGAAGTTACGTGACTAACATGACGTAGAATTCTCATTTGAGTTCGCAATCGTTTTTTTATAGAGACAAACTAAGTACACTAAAAAAAAAAATTATCCGTGACTTCCACTAATAATTACCTGTATAGGGGAATTCTAACCAATTTGTTGTGCGATTCTGCTGAAAATTATTGATGAATTTATTAATTAAACAAGTTTCTGCTTGTGGCTTCATCTGCGTTAATGTAGAGCTAACCTTTCTCTTATGAACAGTACTTTTTCTAGATGAGTTTTTTTTTTAAGTGATTATATACTATTGGCCTGGCGAGTCCTCACAGTTTCATCGAGCGCTTATGGCAATCAGTCGCTTAGTAACAAGCTCAAGAGTGCCAAAGTGGCAGAACTTCGGCTTTTTTTATATCACAGTAGGCAAATGAACAGATGGTTTACCTAATGTTAAGTGATCACCACCGTCCATAGACACTTGCAACACCAGGAGAGTCGCAAAAACATTGCCAGCCTGTGTTCGGGGAAGAGAAAAAGAAGGAGAAGAGGAGGGTAGGTGGGTCTTCGGCGCTCTCACTTACCGAACGAAACGCAACAAGCACTGTTACTTCAAGTCGGTGTTTCTGTGAGTCGGGTGGTACCTACTACTCCAGGCGAGCCGACCCATTCATGCTGAAACCAGTAATAGCTATAACGTGGCTCTACCATCTACTGTAAAATCACTCTAAACTTTTCAAAAGTACTTACAACGTGTACGCAAAAATTCACGATGACCGGTTCAGTAAAGCGAAAGAAACAAACAGTCACATTTATAATATTAGCTTATTAGTTCCATGTATTTATTATTTTTATTTTGTATAATAAATATATTTATCATCATTAACGTACCAATTAGTTAAATTTCAATTGTTCTAATTTTTAATTGAGCAACGTTTTTCATTGTAACGCTACGCTTGATTAGCTTTGGCCCTGCGTTTTTATAAACAAAGTTTTTAATAAATAAAGAAATCATTAGCGTCATCAAGGTAAAATAAAAAGTCAAGTTTCCTCATTGCGTATTCTTTCACCTGTCAATAATTAAGCAAAATGCCGTAACGATGTAAGCTAAAGGACTAAGTATTACCGACGGAAACTTTTTAAAATTGCGTCATATTCTTTAGAACAGAATTAGCCGCTAATTAACTACGAAAATTCCAATTCCTTTTAAACGTTATCTATATATATCAACTAGATATGCCCACGACATCATATACATTTATACTTATTTATTGTTCAAGTTATACTTCTTTTGGCGCGTTAGGGAAAAATGGTGATAGTAAATTTTAGGATGCGCGCGCACACAACACGAAAAACCGACACCCTGAAGTTAGTTATAGTCAACATTTTGTTTCTTTGTACTTGTTGTTTGTGTTTCTTTCTATTAAAACTTTCAATGTATTAAATACCTTTTTTCTATTGCTAGTGTTGTTTTTTTCTACAAACGTAGCATAAGGAGAAAGATAAATTGTTTGAAAAGATTTTTATCTTGTTACGCCAATGAAGTTATAACTCCTAACGCGTGTACATAAGTATACACAAAATTTGTTTAAATTATTAAAATAATTAATGTTAATTCGTAGATAATAGCAATGAATATTATCAACCATTACAGAATTTGAAGCATGTATGGAGTATGTATGGAGAATGTAGTGCCGAATGGTAGCAAAATCTATGCATACCACAATTTACGATAATCAATTGAATTAAAACGGAAAAAAAAAATTTAATAAACGGTACAAAATTTCATAACCTGTAACGTAACGCCACCTACTGGCGAGTTATAGTAAAATGAATAGCATTAAAGCTAACAAAACCAATCACCAATTTTTATACCTCTAGTTTGTATAAAATATCGTTCAAATAATCTAAGACTAAGCAATTTTTAATTGAAACGCAAAAGTCCCGCCATATTTCAGAACAATACGGCGATAAATAAAATGAGATAGGATCGGCGCGTGCGCGTGCGCACATCACCCGAGCACACTCTGCATCATTAATGTTATTTGATTTCCAATGAAATAAATAAAGTTTACAATTCTACGTATTTGCACGACGGGCAATCGAGTTCGCTCATTCGTTATTTACAAAGATGATAATTTCTCAGAATTGTTTTAATTGGATTTTAATTTTATGGATTATTCAATTATTCAACTACAAGGCTTATAATAACACTAGCCTCTGCCCGTGACTTCGCTCGCGTGGAATAAAGATATTCATTTCTAACACGCAGCGAAAACTCTCAAGAGGAAAAAACGCGGATTTTGAAACATTCTTCATTGGTGCTCCGCTTCTATTAATCTTAGCGTGATGACATATAGCCTATAACCTTTCTCGATAAGTGAGCTATATAACATTAAAATAATTTTTCAAATCGCACCATTAGTTCCTGAGATTACCCCCTACAACTTCACAAACTCACAAACTTTACCTCTTTATAATATTAGTCTAGAAGTATAGGTAATTAACTAGATATATACATATTAGTGGTATTTAAACAAGATTTTATAAATATAAAGAGTAATATTATTCCTTCTACACTTTTATTGCCACTAAATAGAAACGATCGATAATAAAACTCATTTGAAAATCTACCGTATTGCGTTTGATTAAAAATTAAAATAACATACCGCAAACCAATTCCTTGGCGAGCAGCACATCGCCGCATTCAATAAGCTGTTGGAGTAGAGTCAAACGATTCTGGTAACCGAAATCCGTATTCAACAGACCCAACATGTTCACATATTACACTATCGAAACACCATTCGACACTTTATAACCACGTAATAACCACAGCAGACAACATACAGCTCTTAAAGTTCGAAACCGAGTGACACAATAAATCGAAAACAAACGTTATAGAATAATAGTACATTAAATTACGTCACTTCCAGTTAAAGACTTCATAGTATATTCATTCCAAAAAGTTTTGCAAACACCGTATTGCCGCCGAGTCCTTTTCCGTCGCCGCACGAAACTGACGTAAAAGACGTTACATCATTGTATTTTTTTTTTATTCTAAAAATATACGTAACTAACGTCAAAGTTAACAAAGATCAATGGTTAATTAAATCGGTAAATAATTTAGTTAGACACGTATTAGATTTAATAAAGGCACATGTGTGTTTTTGGCGCGAACGGAGGAGGCAGATGCGTTCGCGCCGGTCGCCAGTTACGACTGGGTAGCGTCTTCCGTAAGCCATTACAACGGACAGGTGGTGACAATGGAGACCCACCCTACTTCCCCTCTCTATTCGAAACGTCTTAGAACTAGTGAACCGATCGCTTCAGTAGATGCGTAGGTTTGTTTATTTGACTTTTAAGCTATATGTGTGAAATTTTTGTGTAGCATACTTTTTACATTATTCTTCGTTGGTTTAATCGCTGCGTTTCACGATACTAATTACAATCAGACAACTTCTCTATCATTCGAAAGTAGAGATCAGTTTCGAAAATATAGGTACTTATTAGCGAAGAACGAATAATAATTTTAATAAGATATTCTCTTTTCCTGATAATTTTTTTTTCTAAGCAACTTCGTTTGCGACAAATCGGTTACTATTTCTGTTGATATAAAGAACCATGGCTGAGATATTAAACTTAGACATATAGTATCGCGGACTTCTTTGTAAAGCTAAAAGTAATGAATATTTTTATTATGGATTCTATTCATTTATTTCAAACCGTTCAAGCAGCGCGCGTCATATTATAGAAATTTTGCTGATTTTAATTACAATAACAATATAATTACAATAAACAATAGTAAATATATATTTACCAAAATGTTATAAATAACTTTTTGCATATAAGACACATGGATAAATATACTTTACCTAAACAGGGAAAGAAAAAATTCGGTCAAAGTCGGATCATTAGTACCAGAGATTTCCTCGAACATTCAAACTAACAAACTTTCTCTATAATATTAGTATAGATTATGTTTTTAAAAGGTACAAGAAATATGAATACGTTTAATCAATATGACAATAGTTTTCTTGTTGAATAAATGTCGATAACTCGATATACTGTCGAACATAAGCCATCAGTACGAGAATGACCCAATTGAAATCAGCTAAGTGCAACATGCAGGACGTGGCGGAGTACGTGAGCGGGTGCACGCTCAACCCGCTGCCCCTTCGCTATTATTACTACCATCAAACGTGGAGGGTTCTTCCCGAAGTTTGATTATTCGCACATCAACATGTTTGCATTTCATCGATTAGCGTGAAACTTGGACAACTTTCTTCGCAAACAGTGTACCGTCGATTGTTTTTTTTTTTTAATAAAAAATAAAACTACCGACGCGTTAACGGCGGATTTCGAGATCAAGACCACGATTGTAAATTCGTCTCGTTGTCGCACGTGGGTACAGTCGCGGATATAATCGCTATCGCGTGTTATACGTAACGACGCGCCGACGCACGCGAGTGTACTGACCGCGCGCCATTCGGACGCACATCGTTCCGTTCATTGTATGCACACACAACCCAAACGTTAGAATAGTAAGGACATACACGCTTTTATTCAATATTTATTGAAAAGAACATGCGGTTAAATAAATCACAATCTTTATAAAGTTATCAGGATTAGTTTCATGTAACTGATCTGCATGTGAACACAGCTCACCATTAACGATGTTCTTAAAGGGATTTCTAGATAGTTTCTTATTAGAGTTAACAATATTCTGCATTGAATAGTGTAAAAACTCCTTAGTTTAATGCTACAAGTGCATGTAAATATCCTAATGCTATCCTAAGTAATATTATAAGTGCCAACGTAAGTGAGTCTGTTAGTTACGCTCTCCTGCCTTTAGTACTCAACCCACCATCATGAAATTTTGCATACACATTCTCAAAAATACAGAGGAGGGCATAAGAGTACCGTCCACCCAGAAAAAAATACTACAATTATTCCCGAGCGATAGCGCAAATCTACATTGACTCGAACGAAGCCGTGAACAAAAGTTAACATTACTTGTTTCGATAACATTAATTTAAGCCATCAAACCTTTATAATTATTTACAGTGCAAATATTATAAAAAAATAATGAAACCCGTAGACTTATTAATATACTAGCTTTTCTGTACTCAATGAATAAACTGTAAAATGCAAACTTCTCACTGGTAGTTCCAGAGTTTAGCGAATTTAAATACAAACAAAACATAACAATCTTTACAACATTACTATAGATAAACATACTTTTCAGGGTCGGTATAAGATTAAAGTTGTACTAAACATTTAGATTAAAATAATCATCATCAGCCTGTAAGAGACCCACTGCAGTATTATAGGTCTCTTTCCGAAGGAAGGTATGGGCGTAATCACCACGCCAGCCCACGAGGTATTGACGATTTCAAACTCTGAGAAATCGACAGTTCTGTGTTTTCCCACATACAGTAGTACCACAAGAACATTTATCAGGTTCAGATTTCCTCACGATGTTTTCTTTCACCGTCAGCCGATACTGTTACCAATTTAAAAAATAGTAAATGGACACGTATTCCGAAAAGTTATCCTATGCCAGGGGTTTCAACCTGCGGACATCAGCTTCATTTTGCACTGATCCAACAGCTCGACTAACATGACTGACTTCTTTAACTTTACTACGCCTTGGTGTATGCGAAATGTACGCGAATTCCTAAAAAAAAAAAACTATGGTACATGCCCATTAAATTAATGAATTTGAGACAATTGTTGTATTAAATTACAATCTGTCAACGGCAATAGATTATTTAACAACGTTTGATGATTGAACCAATGATATTGTAACTAAGAAGCTGTAAATACGTCATGCATGTCAAAACTTGGCTAGCTTATTTTTCACGGCTGACCCGCCCATCCGCCCGTATCTAAGCAACATATAACTATTTCTTTTTCAGCACGGATACTGAGAATATACCATATTATATTAATTATCTAAGACAGTGTGGATTTACAATATTGCTTTACGTATGTGTGCGTTATCGTGCCATTTGTTTTGTCAAAACATCATGTAGGTAACGTAATCTACAGCTTTTTTTAGTTATAATATCATTGGATTGAACAATGGAAATATATTAATAAGTAAATCCTCAATATCGAAATGTTAATGCCGCGATGCGACACGACGTTATAAATATTTCACCCACAGAATAGGAGTTTAAACGCATCATCGACGTGCATACCGCTAACCGCAACTCGTACAAATACGGAGCAGACGGCACCAGATCTATTTCCGTGACCGAGCAACATCCTGAGCATTCAACAGATCATTATTTATCCTAAATAATACTTCATTTTTTTCTTTTAAAGTCTTGTGATCACAATCTTCATAACTATAGATAGATACAAATAACGGTTATAGGTATATCTATTCAGATAATCACGTTGTTGTGTAATTGGAAAGAAAGAAATAGTTTATCGTTCGAAAGACCATACAATTAAATGAAACAAACAGATTAAACAAAACAAACACACACTAACAGGAGCTTGGCGAGAGATTTTTCATTCGAAGGTGCCAGGCGGATTTAGAAAAAGTCCTACATAGTACCGTAGTTTTCCTCCACCGAAAACACCGACTCTGTTTCTTTTTTTTATATCATTAAAGGAAAGCGAATAGGCGGATTGCCTGTTGCTAAGTGATCACCGCCGTCCATAGACACTAGCGACATCAGGGGAGTCGCTAGTGCGTTGCCAGCCAGTGTTGGGGACGGAGGGGGAAAACGGATAGGGAGAGGAGATAGACCTTCGACATTCTCACTGACCGAACGAAACGCAATAACACAAGCACTGTTATTTCACGTCAGTGTTTCTGTGGGTAGGGTGGTATTGCCCCGGACGACCCGACCCATTCATGCTGCAACCAGTAATAGCTTTAGCGTGACTCTACCAACTAAAAAATTGTTGGATTCGAACCTACTTGCATTAATGTAATGTTCGAACTCGTTATAAATTAAGCCATCATTTCAAAAATTCTTCTGTTGTTTAACAAATTGCCGTTTTCTATCGTACTGCAGTCTATTAAAAATGAATATTCGATTGCTCATATCCTGACTTTGAATACAAGTAACATAGAATGCGTTCTATATCATATATCAACGGCTGACTATCGTTTTTGTAAATAATAACAAGCGACTGATAGTCAAGGACAAGTAAATAATTGTATGTGGTAGATCCACGCTGAAGCTATTACTGGCTTCAGCATGAATGGATCGGCTAGCTTGGGGTAGTGCCACCCTCTCACAGAAAACCGATGCGAAGTAACAGTGTTTGCATTGTTGCGTTTCGTTCGGTTATTGAGAGCACCGGAGGCCCACCTGCTCATTCCCCTCTCCTCTCCCCTTCCCCCCCCCCCCCTTCCCCATGCACGCACTTGCAACTTCCCTGATATTGCAAGTGTCTATGGATAAAGATGATTACTTAACATCAGGTGATCCACCAGTTTGTTTGCATCCCATAAATATATAAAAAAAATACCACTTTTATTAGTAACTAGGATGAAACAATAAACTAAAATAAAAAATTAATGTACGTAATACAATACGTAAGTGTGTTAAGTATGATATATACAAAATAAAAAAAATGAGTACCTGTCAGTGTCTTCGTTATTTCTAATAAAGTTTTTTTTTTCTTTTTCGAAATGACTACGCTATTGACCCAGCAAGGTCTTAACAGCTTCACCGGACTACAACTAACAAAGTCATTAACTTTAATAAGCAAGATTAATTCCAAACTGTTAGAACAAAACCATTCGAAAAAAGTCACTCAAAATTTTAACACAAAGAAATTAATTATAAAACATTTATAGTCTATATAATTAAATCAGTAATTCTGTCTAGTAGTGATGTCTTTTATTTCAAATTGTATAATCTCATTTCCTCTGTGTACACACAGATTTCAACTAAAAACATCTCGATCAATTCTTTGAAATGTAATCAATTGATACATAATAGGAACTGTTATTATATGTGACTGTCGGGATATGGTGTAATAGCATTTATTTTATTTATTTATTTTGTGTAAAATTAAAATATTAATCTTTATTTTGGGGTGTCGAGTAACATCTTAAGACTTGAGACACCCAAGCCAACCTCACCTGCACGTGGTGCACCCTGCTGATCAACGAACGAGGCAATGGCGATAGCGGGGTGGTAGGGTTTTACAGCCCGACTAGGTCGCAACCACCATGTACATGGCGAAAAAGCCCGTCATAGTGACTCGCTTCTGCGCGTCGCGTTTCGGGATCAGCCTTTGCATATCCAGTACCGGGTGACTTTCGTCATTATGGCCGGCATGACAGCGGCGACCGACGATGGATGATCTGTCTCTCGGTGGTCGCCACTGTTTTTGGATTGTACTATGCTTACCATCAGGTATAGTGCAGTCACGTTGTCGTGCTTCAATAAAAAAAATGTTTTTGAATAAGGTTGAAGTCCAATTAATTACCTACTTTTCTCTCGTACTTAAGTCGCGTCGTCATTAAAATCACAATAACTTTGGTTAGAGTGATATTTTTTTTCTCGAACTGACTACGCTATTGACCTAGCATGGTCTTAACAGCTTCACCGGACTCCTTAGAGTCAACTTATTTTAATGAAAGCCAGAATAATTGTTACTCGAGTATGTGCATTATAATTTGAAATTATTATTGTTTTATTATAGACCTAGTGCTTTACAAATGACGCATGTCAATTTAAACAGAAAGACAGACATTTCTGAAAATGACTGAAATGTATTTCACTGCTTATTTCTAGACACCTGAAAGAATTTTGTTTTACAAAAGTCTAAAAACTACAAGTTACATTTACATTCTTATTAAGTCTAAGTATAGGAGATAAGTTTTTGGCGGGATTTTAGTCTGTCATGTAGTGGATTTTATATTTTATTCATAACTTGTGTTATTTGACTCTATATTTTATAATTTTGGTGGTGTTTTACGTAATATAATTAGTTTATTGTGCATTAAGTGAAGTGAATGGAAAATAATACCACGGAGCATGAAATTCTGAGATGTCACAAAATCTCCCTGGAAGGTTCTAACAAGGGATCCACTATCTTGTTAGAATATTGATTCACACGACGTTTAATATTGTAATGATCGCACGACGCTTGTAATATTATTGACTACGCGACAATGGCAGTAATAATCTGAAAGATTGATAGCCAAAAATGAAGATAAAAAAAGTATACGAGATTTAATATATTATTCATATATTACCTAACACTGAATACAGCGGTTCAATAATAAACAAAAAAAAAACACACAATGTATTAATTATTCAAATGTAATTTTAATTATAGAATTTGACGTAAGAAAATCTCGACTCGACCCCGAATTTATTCGCCGCACACTCAAAAACAAAAACCGCATCGAAAATAAAGTAATATAATTAATTCCATTGTACTTTGTGACGTCGCTTCGTCGTATTCTGGAACCATCTGCATTGTGATTTAAAGTTAACCGTTACATAATTTAAGATGTTTTTATTAGGGAACGCGGCCGCGGACCTGCGACAATGAAGTGCCGGGGACGAACGGAATAAGGGAACACAAAAGATTCCGAAAGCCTTACAGAAACAAGGGCGCGGGAGGTGTGGCTGAGGCTACGTGTTTCAATTACCACACTGTAACATCCCTTGATTCTCTCTATTTTTACAATTAAATATCATTGTGACCAAAAAAAAAAAAATTGTATGTAGAAATAGAAATCAAAATCAAAAACACTTTATTAAATTTTAACTATTCACATCTTCAAAAAAAAATAGTAGACTGGATGCGGTCTCTATACAACACACGAATATTTTAAATCGAAACCTGGCTTTCATATTGGAATGGTTTATTATTTCTAGTAAAATGAATAGATTACAGAAAAGACACGAGAGATAAAAAAATAGAGCTATGAGAAGGCGCTTATAAACGTTATAGGATCACCGGTTCGGATTATTCTTTTTTTCGAACTACGCTATTGATCCAGCAAAGTATTCTTCTTCTTTTATGCGACGAACTGTGTCTAACATGAGATTGTAGACAAACGCTATAAAACCTACAAAGAGTAAAGAAATGAATAAACAGTTCATGTAAACTAATATTATAAAGAGTTACCAGATTAGGCCTCCCACGGCAGCGGCTCAAACCTAGGTTCGATCCCTCGGTAGGGAGCCCTTGAGTGCGTTGCTTGCAAATATACATCACTGCTACAACACTACATGATTGCCCCCACACACGTGCACGCCTACACGCTTACACATGAAAGTGGAAGGGTTTACTTTTTTCCCCTTATTGAACTGAAAAACTCTCAATTTTCCGATAAAAAATATATGGAGGAGTTGTTGAGGCGTGTATGTTTGGTACACATATACGTTTCAACAACTCATACATATATGAATAGTTAGCTAGGTTAGCTAAGATAGGTCGCGATTTTGCATGCAACAGGCAACAGCCAAGCCGAGGTGCGCCGTGCACTTGAGCTAGTTGCCCAAATAAAATCGGCTGAGTGCCTTAAGCGCTCGCCTTAGTAGTTTGGTGAAGCTGTTAAGACCTTGCTAGGTAAATAGCGTAGTCAGTTCGAAGAAAAAAAAATTATAAAGAGGTATACTTCGTGAGTTTGTGAATTTGTGACGCCGTAGGGGGTAATCTCTGGAACTATTGGTCCGATTTGGAAAATTATTTCTGTGTTATATAGATCATTTATCGAGGAAGGTTATAGGCTATATATCATCACGCTAAGATTAATAAGAGCCGAGCACCAATGAATAATGTTATAAAATCGTTTTTTTTTTCCTTTTGATAGCTTCCGTTGAGTGTTATAAACGCTATATAATAAAACAAGACTCTCAAGGGCTCTCATTATAAATAAATTTCTAGAACTACACAGATCCGTGTAAATGGAAAAAGGTCCACAGTATAGCTTTGAAACTTTGTTAAGAATTAATTCGTTCAAGGTACTTCTCGTCTGAACTCGACACAACTCAAATCTCACTTTAATAAAACGTCGTTGCAATTAATTATACAACGTACATTACAGTAGATGATCTTGATTATAATTAATTAAATGTTTAAACTTTAGAACTTTTAAGTACTACTCGTAATATTGTATAATACAAAAATGTATCTCCGTATATTGATAAAATTCACGTTTGTTTCTCCAATTACTGTGGAAATTTTGCTCATTTAAGCGTTTTTTTTAAATATTCAATACGTTTCAGTGTTAGATTATTTTTTTATATATCATAGGAGGCAAATGAACAGGTGGATCATTTGATGTTAAGTGATTACCGCCGTCCATAGACACTAGCTACACCAGGGGAGTCGTAGTGCGTTGCCAGCCTGTGTTTGGGGAGGAATTGGAGGAAGAGGGAAGTGTGGAGAGGGGAGGGGAGGTAGGCCTCCGGCGCTCTCGCTGATCGAACAAAACACAACAATGCAAGCACTAGTACTTCACGTCGGTGTTTCAGTGGGTCGGGTGGTACTACTCCGGGCGAGCCGACCCATTCATGCTGAAACCAGTAATAACTGCAGCGTGGTTCTACCACCTACTAACTGTTACTACGGGTCCGATTTAAAAAAAAACAGTATAAGATACCTCATTTATCGAAGGAGGCCATATTCTATATATCATCACACTGATACCAACAGGAGCGGAGTACCGATGAAGAATGTTTCAAAATTATTAAAAAAGATTTTCATCTTCTACGTGAACGAAGTTCTGAGGTAAAGTTAGCCTTAGCACAAAGCAACTATGTATTCCATACAGACGAAGAAGCTAGAAGGGCAGAAGCTAGTCTATAATATTACTACGGAAATAAGAATTAAAAGTGAACAATTCGTAGTACATATATAAACGAAATAACTCTTCTAGACCTAATAGATTTAGTGACAATATAATGTTTTAATTAAAATAAACTACAAATATACAGAGCGTCAGTCAACTGTACTTTAATTCAAGCCCACGCGTTGAATATAAATCGTTGAGTAGTGAATGCGCGCTTTGCAATTATTTAGATACGCGGATGTCTCGTACTGAACTAACTGTTCTCTCTGTGCTAACTACCTTTAATTGACAATGTTGGCACCCACCCGACCGTATGACATCATTATACTCGGCATAATAAAATAATTACCAATTAACCATTTTATTACTGTACATTTCAACATCACGATATTTAACATCTGTTCATTGGTTTAAACCACGAATTGCATTAGATAACTCGATTAAACCTATACTACTATCATGAAACGCACGGGATTGTTTTTTGTTTGTTTGAACGGTTAATCTGTAAGTAGATACATTATTATAACGCTATAACTTTTAGGAGCGGAAATAAATTACGCTAAAAGAGAAGATCCGCATGTATAATTATAGTAAGAGTGCGAATGAATCTTATAGCAAAAAAAGTTTTTGTAATTTTAATGACGATGCGACTTAAGTACGAGAGAAAAGTAGATAAGTAAATGGACTTTATACATTGACACGAGTTGATTAGTCACTGTTTTCCACACGCACAGAGTCGCGGACACAGCTAGTTCTGAATATAATTGTGCGAAAACATATGCATTCGTTTACACAATTTTTTGAAACGTGATTATAAAATTACATCACTGATACAAATAGGTACAACATCCACGTCAAGAAAAACCGTACACAGAACTAAATTACAAAAAAGCAAAAGTAGTCCACACTATAATCATCGCCCGCACAGAATAACACAAGGAGGGGTGAACGAGTTCGCAATGAACGTAGCAACGGAATCGCCACCCTCTCCAATTTAATCGTCACTCTAGAAAATTAATCACATCCTACTCTCCCGGTATATTTCGGCACTAATCTACATGTATAGTTAAGTTCACCACAGCTTTAGTTCTAACACTGATGTATTAACTTTGCGACGTTAAGTTACCCATGTTAACACAATGTCAATGAATCGAATAATAATTATGATATATCATAAATTATGAGTTAAAATATGTATTCTATTCAATATTCTTGTTGATTATTACTGCTATAGTCGAATAGGTTTAATTACAAGTTCCTTGCGATCATTTCAAAGAAATAAAAAAATGGTGGCCGTTTTGTTAGAACTTTTCAGGATGTTTTTGTGGGGAGTTAGAATCCATGCTTCGAGGTATTATTTCCCATCCATTTCATTTGCCTATAATAACCAGTCAAACACCACCCATGTATATGTATAGAGCCAAATAACTCGACAAATTTGGTTACACTTTACAATTTATTGACAATTTATCTGGTTGCCAATATAAAATCGGCTGAGTGCCTTAAACGCTCGCCTTAGTAGTCCGGTGAAGCTGTTAAGACCTTGCTAGGTCAATAGCGTAGTCAGTTCGAGAAAAAAAAAAAAAAAGACAAATTTACATTTCAAGATCCCACCAAAAACTCTCGATAAATCTTATCTCTAGATTTTATCCTACTTCAAAAACTTGTTTTGTCTTTTGTTTGTTTAAAAAGTTATATTTTATTTTTTATTGTATTTACCTACATCATGAATGAAATATTAATCATTCAATTTATTCGGACGACTTTTTTCATAATGTATATTTGATATGTATATTACCTAATCTTCTTCCTAATTAGCTTACAAAGATAATATTAACTATTCACTCAATAAACTAAACAAAAATAAGCAAAATACTTAAATTCACAAGTACCGAAATAAACAAACGATAAAATTGTTAATTACCGCAAACAAATTACAACGTGTTGCTGCTTTGTGGACGAAGTTTGTATTTATTTTTATGTCGCGCAAAATTCACCTTGCGCCCCTCGAACACAATTTAGAACGGGGGATGGAAGCGAGGTCAGTGTAAACTTCGTGACTAGGTAACCCTGATATAGACGTATAAATTATAACAGCTTTATTCACAGACGTTGTTTGTTGTATGTACAAAGGAGGGCACACCGTGGGAAAAGGGTTACGCAGTCGCCTAAGCAACGCTCTGGAGTAATATTAGACGATTCAAATTTATTTCAAGGTATTACTAACTTAGAAAATATTTTATTAAAAAAAACTTTGTACCTCTTTATTTGAACTATATTTCAGTTTGTATTTCTTTTCAAAGTTATCTATATAAATATAAATATATATTTTATTAGGGTGGACCAAAAACGTGGACTATTTGTTTTTTTAACTTTATACTCTTTTTTTTATCGAAGCACGACATAATGAATGCACTATGCCTGATGTTAAGCATAGTACAATCCAAAAACATCGGCAACCACGGGGAGACAGATTATCCATCGCCGGTCGCCGCTGTCATGCCGGCCATAATGACGAAAGTCACCCGGTACTGGATATGCACAGGCTGATCCCGAAACGCGACGCGCAGAGACGAGTCACTATGACGGGCTTTTTCGCCATATACATGGTGGTTGCGACCCAGTCGGGCTGTAAAACCCTACCACCCCGCTTTCGCCATTGCCTCGTTCGTTATTCAGCAGGGTGCACCACGTGCAGGTGGGGTTGGCTTGGGTGTCTCAAGTCCTAAGATGTTACTCGACACCCCTTACACCTCCAAACTCTAAAAATAGGTCGATAAACACCTAAAAAAAATCTATTCAAGTATGAGCTTTTAATTTTAATAGGAGTCTTCCGCCTCTCAGTTTTCTATTTTGTTTTATTTCTAGACAGAAAAAATCATATCACAGTATTCACTATTTGAAAAAAAGACAGACAAAACAGACAGTCACTCAATTATTCTTTTATATACATGAATATAAAATAAAGTTTTGAAAATAATCCCTCCATAGAAAATGTGTACGAAGCCGCTTAAAATAGCTAGTACGTATATAAAAATGAATATTAGTATATATAAGTATATCTAAATAGAAAGATTGGCCTAACACGTGAAAAAAAAATTACTTTTATTATGACCGAGCCATTGGACGATCACTAGCTATAATAATATAAAAAAAACATGACGGTGATGAACTGATAAGCAATTGTGCCCAATTTGATTAAGACCGTGAGACGGTAGCCAATAGAAACCGCCGAGAGACTCGGTTAAACAGGTCGCGTTTCGTAATCGACTAGTCCACATTCGACATATTTAGGGACATTTGCCGCATTATTTAACGCCCGACATGTAACACACAGACTTATAAAACGAGACGTGAATTGCCGAGTATCGGCTATGATCACTTAAATCTAATTCTATACTAATATTGTGAGGCTGAAGAGTTTGTTTGCTTGAACGCGCTAATCTCAGGAACTACTTGTCCGATTTGAAAAATTCTTTAAGTATTTCAGTGTTAAGCAGCTCATTTATCGAGGAAGGCTATATATCATCATCATCAACATCACCATATCATCACGCTAAAAGCAGTAGGAACGGAGCGCTAATGAAGCATCTTTCAAAATTGTTATTTTTTTCTTTTTGAGAGCGTAAGCCGCGTGTTAGTCTTAGCTAGTATGGTATAATATCTTAATATAAAAGAACGCAAAACATCTCCGGTTACAAACAAGTTAAATACATATTGAATACTTGGTATAAAAAGGTTAGGTTTTAAACGCACCGCGCTCGCTGAATGTTCGCCATCTTGCTCTTTTGTCTCGTTTTAGTTAGGTTAGGTTAGACTTACGTAAAAAGGATAACGCGAACTTGCCTTGGGCGAGCGCGGTGCATCTAGTACGAAACCTTTTTAAAGAAAATATTTTATAGTTACACGCGGTCATCCATCCAAGTACAGATCGCGCTTGACATCGCTTAACTTCGGAGAGCGGATGAGAACCGGTGTTTTCATTACTCTAACCGACACAGTGTTTAATCCCATCACTTTTTGTCACACAAAATGGTCGCCGATCAAAATTTCAAAGCCCTCTAATAAGAAGTTGAACTTCAAAAAAAAAAAAACATTTTTCTACAGTAAATCTTTGAGTGGTCTGTATCGTTGGATAATTGTTTCTAAGCGGCTGTTAGTTACCCTTAATGTTATATAGCATTAATAACAAAAAAAACTTCACCATTGAGATGTGGTTATTTAAAAGAAAAACATTAAATGGTATATCCATACCAAAGTTGACTATTAATAACGAGGAACTCTTTAATCGCTAACAGATCGCATAGTAAAAAGCGTGGCGACGAGAAACTTGAAAGAGTGAAATAAAAAACGATCTCAGAAACGGGACGCGGAAAGTGAGACGCCTCGCCTTCAGCCAACATTATATCATCCGGTACCGACACCGGAGAGAGTATTCCGAAATACCGGACGTTAGTTTAATATGAAACACGACCGGATGATAAACCAATAGAGTTCAGTTTCCATCACCGAAGTACAATATATAAGAGTCCAACAAATCAATGTTGCGTCGTAAGAACCGACAGAAAGTTACTGTACCGCGCAAGAGAATAGAGTTCAAATTGTCTGTTAAACGAGTTGTTGTTAAGACGTTTTGAATCGAAATCGACTAAAAAGGGAGAGCAATTTGCGTCCTTATGGACATAAATCGTCTTTCATATTGGGGCTTACCGAGATTGAATAGAGAACGAATCAAAATATAACATTACTTCTTCTTACCTTTGATATTTTAAATTGCATTAGTTTATTCTACATTTATAATAAACTCATCTATATTCCGTTTAACATCGACAATTATGTAAGTGAATTGATTGTTTTTCCCATCAAGGCGATCTCATTAAATCTTTTAAAAGTATTTTTAACTTGAAAATGTAACGTGTAAAAATAACATAAACTCATTATCACTCAGAGTTGCTTCATTCAAATTATTTAAATGACGCCTATTTTAGATATCTTTGAAGAAACTTGATAAAGAAAACTTAGCTAGAGGCCTACAGTACATTTTTCTGGACCAATAGATAAACAGATTTCATCGACGAACCACATGCAAGATAATCAACACCGGTTTGGCGTAGTCTCAAAACGTATAAGTAAAGCTCGTTTTATTACCTAAAAACTAACACAACAGCATTGGAAAATTAGTTTCTTACTGGTATACATGTTAAAAAGATTAACCATTCGACATAATATATATAACACCACCCACTGTGCCAACGAGCGACTACAAAAACGGCTCGGACGTACAAACAGCACCGTATGATGCAAAACATGTGTACATAATGGTACTACCCACCTATAGATATCGGTTAACCGAATGACCGTCGAAACCTGACCGGAGAGGAAGTGTACGTACGTCTCCGGGGTTCAGCACGCGCGTTGCATTTTAATATACGAATTCGACCTCCATCGTATCCCTTACTATCTGTTACGTTGAGTTTTTGCAAACTCGGATGTCATATACGACATTCCAGTCATAGTCGACAGTCGTACGTGATGAAATGTCGGAAAACTGGCCAAAATTATCATTGCTTAAAATTTTATTTGACCGAAGATATTGAGAGATAAAAAAAAATTCCGAAAATAGACTTATTCAAGAGAAAAGAAATCTACAGATTAGTATTAATAGTGTGGATATGTAAGTAGTATAAAAAGGAAATAAGTTATTTAATTATGATAAATTATCAAGTAGTGAATAAATGTTTATTTAACATAAAACGTAACATCATCTTATCCCACGTAAGTAGGGACGGCATAGCATGTTCTCATCTTCCAATCTTCTCTGTCAGATGTCACCTCAGTATTTACACCTTTCATCCACATATCATCTGTCACACAATCCATCTAACACCTTTTATAGCCTTCATCTACTTCTACATCCATACATTACCATTCTCAAAACTTTTTCAGTTATATATGAGTGTTATCTCTTCTTATAATACTCCCGTAGCATTTTTTGGCACAAGCTTCTTCTATCTTATTAACATATCTAATTTAATGTTATAATTTTCAAAACAACATTTTTTGTTTGTGTAAACGCGCTAATCTCTTAGGGATCCAGCAATTATTATATAAAGTGTAGATTAGAAAATACGTTAAAGCAGGACCGAACAAAATGGTGTGCAGACGAGTTGTACGACGCAGGAAAAATTAATCACTTAAAAAATCTTATTTAAACTCAAAATCCTAAATTATTAGATTTATTTGATTAAGTTTTTTCACCAGATATTATCTTCATAAAAATTAATCAACTTCCACGATAAAAGATCGTGAACTCATGGTAAGACTATTTCGGCTTTCACAACCGATACACGGAGTTCGTTATATTACCCGTTCACCTAATTATAAAACATGGAATGTCGCACAATAAAACCGGATAAAGATATAAACAATCTATATAAATATAGGTGACGCGGCAACATACCTAACAAAATCGCAAATTTTCCGTGTCTGTTTGTATGAACGCGCGTCTCATGAAAATATTGATACAAAATTAAAAGATAACTAACTTTTATTCCATACATTTAGATATATAGCTCTCATGATACAATCGAAAAAATAATAAAAAAATATCTTATTATAATGCAATAAAATACCAGAATGTCAATAATATTATAATATAAATATTTTAAAAAATGAGAAAGAACCTTTGCCGCACAAAATATACGCGTTGGAATTATATTTAGATACTTACTACAATATCGCTAGATGGCGCTATACTATATTTGTATTATATCGAACGTTTGTATAGTAACAACTTGGACGAGGAGAGTTTTTGGCGGGATCTCAGTCTGTCATGTAGTGGATTTTATATTTTATTCATAATCTTGTGTTATTAGACTCTATATTTTGTAAATTTGGTGGTGTTTTGCGTAATATAGTCAGTTTATCGTGCATAAGTGAAGCGAATGGAAAATAATACCACGGAGCATGAAATTCTGAGATGCCACAAAAACTCCCTGGAAGGTTCTAATAAGGGATCCACCATCTTGTTAGAATATTGACTGACACGACGCTTATTATTGAAATGATTGCACGATGCTTGTAATATTATTGACTACGTGACAATGGCAGTAATAATCTAAATGATTGATTGCCAAAAATAAAGATAAAAAAGAAAAAACTTGGACGAAGATGCGGTCGGCTACAAGTAATACATTAAAACGATAAGGAAGTCATATATGAACTTTTTTTAAATAGACACATCAATTATTATATCAGGAAAAGTTCTATCGAAATGTATAATAATATCAGTAATTAAAAGACGCTTTAAAATAAATATATACACGGCATAAAAGAGTTAGAAAGGAGGTCATTATTTCTGAGTCGTCGATTGCACCTCGTCTCCGTTTAAATATCGAACAATATAATGTAAAATCCATGGAAAATACTCCATCGATAGTAGTGTCTGCACTCGAAATAGACGTATTGACGCTAACGTAGTACTCGTAACACTGCGCTGTGTCGTAGTTGAATGTCACATCAGTGCGTCAATATTTACAATACTTATTTAGTGTCTATAAAATATTTAAGAGAACGTTTATATTTAAATCAATAATACTCTAGATAATTATAATAAACTGAAATATAACTGAATAAAAAAAAAACGCCAGTACGTTCTACATCATATTTAGGTATCAGATTGGTACCTAAGTCATGTTTAATCGCTTAACATTTTATATTCAAAGTTTGAGAAGTTCCTTGGTACATCTTCGAAACGAAAATAAAAAAAAAATAGGATCGAATTTCTTTTTGAATTCTGTTAAAAATAGGCTCTTGGTAAAGGTATTTCATTGAAAACGTGTATCAGACTAATGACGTAACGTTAACTTTTTTAAGTAAATAAGTTGTTGGTAAGTAGATATTTCTTAATTTTTTGACCAATTTTATGTTTTTACTTACATACGAAAACAATGCATAACAGTCTAAAGTACATATTAGTATTTTAAAATTAAAAATTCAGTTTATATTCAAGACTTATTAACGTCTGTCTTTTCCACTTGTTCTTTTTTTAACCGACTTCAAAAAAAGGAGGAGGTTATCAATTCGACTGTATGTTTTTTTTTTTTTTATATGTTTGTTACCTCATAACTTTAGACTGGCCGAACCGATTTTGATGATTGCTTTTTTATTGTAAAGGATGTTCTTCAAGGGTAGTTTGATGAGAGTTTGGTTAGGTTCTGATTATGGGATACGTGACAAAGTAACACAACTTTCAAGAAACAAGCCTACTCCTTTCTTAAGGGCCGGCAACGCGTCTGTGATTCCTATCATGTTACAGGTATCCATGGGCGACGGTGATCACTTACCATCAGGTGAACCGCATGTTTTAGAAGAAAAAAATTATGTACACTAAAAATGGAAAAATAAAGTAAATTTTCAAAAAAAAGTATTAACCGACTTCAATATTAATCAGAGGCATGATAAACTATTTATTTTCCGGTTTTTAGTGCCTTATTTTTATGCCTCTGATTAATATTGAAGTCGGTTAATACTTTTTTTTGAAAATTTACTTTATTGTGTTGATCGAAAGCATTCAATCTGAATTTGCAAAGACAGCCAGTTGACCTACTGTTTTTGTCTATTACACTACTTACTCTACAAGTGAGCACGAGGTAGCGCGGCGTCGTACCGTGGGCGGGCGCGAGTGGGGCCTCTCACCCAGCCCCCATCGTGTTCGTCGTACGGAATCGATAGATGGCGTCTCGCGATTAAATCCTCATATCGGGACGAGATTTATTTCGTTTCACAATTGAAAATGAAACATTCCAATTGTGGAGAAATATACGTTTTTTTTTTTTATCGTAATGAATTTCGATTTGCACGCTAACGCGTTCACGCTTCAGTAAACCTTTAGATACCAACAAACGAGTTAATTTTATATTAGAAAAGATTTGTTTAAAATTAAATTATATTTATTTTAACCATTCAGACAATAATCACTAGTAACTTAATCTATTTTGAGGGATCAATGTCAGTAGTTAAATTTATGAATCGACGCTTCAATATGTGAACAATGAAACTGTAATTTTCAAGATTACGCTACTTGATGTAATGTTATCTCTCTTACAATACAAGAAATTATTGCATATTTGTGTCATAAATTAAAACATTACACTAATTGTAGAAGTACAAATTTTAACCACCTAAGAAATGTAATTTTAATAGAATAAAATAATATATTATATTATTACAAAAGTACACTGTATGTATTAAATAAATGTCTGAACGAAACTTTTTAATCTATAAGTGAGTGCGATCATTCAGCTGAGATCGCAGCATCTTTTTAACTCAATTCAGCAAGACGCGCCTTCCGACTTGCGAACTATCTCAATATATTATTTATTTGAAAACGGTAACAGCCGATTCATACGGAAAGTTATGTTTAAAAATGTTATTTTAAAATACAATACTCGATTGTGACTTATCTTCGACATGTAAATAAAGTACTGTTTTCTCTTCTGTTATGTGATTTTCTTCTTTGTTTATGAGCTATAAACGAGTTTTAATGGTGACAAGAAAAATACATATTATTTTCCTTCCCAGCGATGACTGAAGCATTAATTAGTTTCTATTAGTAATGCTTTCATGATCCTTACGTGTTTACTAATCTACAATATTTCTATGCTCTTTGGCATAAACAAAAAAATAATAATATTGCAATACCTTAAAAATATGAATTGTAGTCGGATTTCGATGCATTACGAGTCTAGCGGGACTATTACAAAAAAGTCAAATACGTATTGAATACTTGCTTTTAAATTGTTACGTTTTATATGCACCGCGCTCGCTGAATGTTCGCCATCTTGCTCTTTTGTCTCGCTTTGTTAAGATAGGTTAGACTTGCGAAAAAAGGATAACGTGAATTTGTCTCGGGCGAGCGCGCTGCATTTAGAACGAAACCTTTTTAAACAAGTATTTAATACGTGTAATAACACCGTAGATCTTTTAGATAAACACAGTATATTTTTTTAATGTGATTACTGTCGTATAACATGTAAATAAAACTCTTAAAGCCCAGTTAGTTGAATTCATTTCACGAAATTGCAAGTACGGCAAAAACTTCGAGCCAAAAATTCGACCATTTTTACATATTTTCATTAGTTCGTATTTGCACAACACCAAACACATTGGCGCTTTTAATGGGCTTCAGAAAAGCAGCGTTATGAGAAAACATTACACATTTGATAGTTAACAAAGTACAAATAACTGAATGAAAGATTACGACGGACGCATAAGCTGTAGTTTGTTTTAATTGTTTGTTTATTGATTTTGCTTAATGAAATGATAATTATATTATAACTTAAACCATCTCGGAATGTAATTTAACTTAGCATAGATTAACATTTTAGTAGATATTCCTTTTGCTTTGTTATACTAATGCAATGTAAATGAGTTTTTCTTTTTAAATATCTAAACCATTTTTAAGCTGGTTACTACTGTACTAGTTAGTTTTTGGAAAATATAATCTCACTTTGCAGAGCAAAAACGAAGACAGGATTTACATAACGAGTGATAAATTTATCAATTTGACGGCTTTACATCTTAACGTTCATTAAAAGTTATCGAAAAATAAAGCAAATTTGTTATACCATAAACAAAGAACTGCGTACCATTTAAATATCCTGTAGAGTGAAATTAACGAATCAATTCGGAATGGACGCAGATCGCCTTTTTGCTTTCTGTACCGTTTGTAGAAGCGGAACAGACGAAGTTTCCTCTCTTCCCGTTGTTACTGCGAGCTGCGGTATAGAGGGTGAGAGGATGGCTTTTATGTTAAAGAAACAAGGCTTATCTAATTTGTTAAAACGGTGGATGCCAAGAGCAGATCGATATTTCTAGATCCATCTGCTACATAGCACACCAAAGATAACAGAAAAGAAAAAACAAAACCATCTCTACTCCCGTACTATTTTGTGTTGTTTGGGTATATATGTAAATGACAATATGTAAGTTAATAATAAAATAGTCACCGTCTCATGAATAAATGACGAACAATTAGGAACGGCAACATTCATGGTAATTAGTCAAACGGTGTTCAAGAGTTTATTATTAAACTCTAAGATATATAGAATTTAATAAATATAATTCAGTAAGTGGAAACGCAACCTTCAAGAAATTAAAATAATAAATAAATCAACACAGGGATTCCCTATTGCTGTCGCACTCTGCACGAACACATCGAACAAAGAGCGAGAGAGACAACCGCAGTTCAGACTATTTATAGCTATATAAAATAAACACAATATATGATTTTTTACCCCAAAATTCAAATAAAATTATGAATTATCTAATATCAGGATTGTTTTAACAGTTAGGAGAATGATAATGATAAATTTAATAACATATATACAGTTCCAATAGTCTATCAATTGTAACGGATTTGCAAATAGAACGCAATTAAGGGAATATAGGATACACATCTGATACAATAAATCTGAACCGAACTTGGGGAGTAGAGAGACATGAACTAGAAACCCGCAGATATTGGTAAACAGAACGCAAATGAAATCCAGCCAACTGTGTACCGGACTAGTGACTTCAAATGTTCTCGTATTTATTAATTAATCGATAAATTTATACATGTTGATTTACACATCTCAAATTTATTAATATAATTTAGCACTATTATACTATGCATACGAGTTTACTGTTTTGTTTTATTAAGTTTGAATAAACTTTATCTCCATAGTAATCGTAACATCAATATTTTATGTCACATCAGCATTAAACGAAGATGAAACGGAATGTCAAAAGTTTGCACTTCCGCCAGGAAGGTCGTTTCCAGACCGACATATATATGTAACGTCCACTATAATATTTAACGATGGATTTTTGCAAATGAATCGAAAAATCAATTAATTATTTTTATAAAAATTCGTAATCGGAATTTTGAGTAAACAACGAATAAGTACAAGTACTAAGCAATTAATTTTTGGCACTTCAATCGGCGAACAGACGAGTCAGACGTCTTACTGAGATCGGTTTGTTTCGGTTTTGTAAAGCAATATCTCTATTGTATTGCGAAGCACAATCTTTTTTTCTCGAACTGACTACGGTATTGACCTAGCAAGGTCTTAACAGCTGCACCGGACTACCTCAAAGCGCAATTAATGGCTACGATAGATAAACGATATACAAACCGAACATAGTCGACTATTTCGGTCTACTCTCCGACTTGTCAAATCAAAAACCGGGAACTTTGAGTTTAGTTTATTTATTTACTTTTATAATTTGGTCTGGTGGAGTTATGAAGGCTCAACGGGGTAATACAGTTAGTCGGTTCCAAAAAAAAAAACTTTTTTAAATTAATAACAAAAACGAGATCAATAGAATAAATAAAATAAAGTTTACGACAGAAAGGCACCAACCAGCAATAATAAATTTTATACAAATAATATCACGAGCATCGACAAGGATTATTGAAAATGTACCGTCCCTATAACGCACCACAGAGGTTAAATTGTTTCAGGCAGCCACTGCCATCGGACAGCACCGCTTTATAACAATGAATCACTCAATTTGAAAAGTTAAACCGGCGATTTTTACATGCCATTATGCTCTTCGCGGCACGACGAGGTTCGTACAAAAACGCTTTTCAGCTTAACGACGACACTTTTTCCAAACATTTCTCGAATCAATTTTCTATGGGCCATATCGAATAAAAAGATTTGAGAGCGAACAACTAGTTATTCTTTTTTAATTTCATGTTTTTATTCTGGTTTGTTATTTTTATTTCAACAACTTTGCACGAGTTACAATTTATTACTTAACAATAAGCGAATAGTAATTTCAATTTATTACCAACTATATAGCTTTCACCGGCGGCCTCACTCGCAATTATTTAATAGACTAGCCCCTGCCCGCGACATCGTCCGCGTAGTAATAGTTAGTAACTTTGGGCTAACACTAACACGCTGCGGAAGCTCTCAACAGGAAAAAAATCCCGATTTTGAAACATTTTTCTTTGGTGTTCCGCTCCTATTAGTCTTAGCGTGATGATATAAAGCCTTATAACCTTCCTCGATAAATGACCTTTATAACACAGAACGTTTTTTTCGGACCAATACTTCCTGAGATTACCTTTTACAAAATCATAAACTCACAACGTCACAAACTGACAATCTTTACCTCTTCATAATATTAGTATAGATTTAACTTATCCCTAGAAAAGAGTTATTCTATGGATGATATGTCCCTTTATGTACTTCTAACAAAGTGGTATCCAAAATTACAGGATGACGAATTGAATTTTTAACGCGTAAAAATGTAACAAAGATGTACACCTTATGAAATACATTTTTCGAATAAAAAGTTTATTTCATGTACATCGAAGTTAACTACACTTTAACATAACATAAATAACATATACTTTAACATAATAAAACTTAAGTATGAAACTATTGAAAATTAACGAGAGTTAATCACGGTATTCGCTGGAACTTTGCATCATAAAACTTTGTAGTGAAGTGTCGAATAACTCGGTATGAGTTGGCCACGTTATAACAAGTTCTTTACAAGGCATGACTTACGTACGATTGTTTCTAATCATTGTATCGAGTGATTGCTATAACGCCATCTAGTGGAATAAAAAGGTTTCGGTATTAACGATTTAGTTATACGTGTTTGATATCTTTCCCCAAAAAAATAAGTCTTACTTAATAATAGGAAATATTTAGTCGTGATGGTTCGATGTGTTATTTACGTGGAAAATTAAATTAAAATCCTCTGGAGTAATCATAGGATATTATAGTAGATGTTTAATATGAAAGCAGATATTTTTATAAATAAAAATATTTCATAACTAGCTGTTACCCGCGGCTTCGCGCGCGTTTTTTTAATATATTAAATAAATTTAAAATTGTGATTACACATCTAGTGTAAATTATAATAATACTATTTCAAAAATATTTGTATCACACGCACATCATCTACTGTAAAAGGTAACGTGTATATTATGTATGTGAACACTAATAGTGTATCGAATGGGATGGAATTATGATCAGCCACATAAATGGAATTTTAAACTATATATCACCCTCAGTGCTCACACTATATAAGAAAATAATGAAAATATGAAGTTACACATTATCGAACAATATTAAATAAAACAGCTAATTAGCTACTTATTTGCCCGTAAAATTCCCGTTCAAATATTACTTGTTATCCGGTGAAGCTGTTAAGCATAGTCATTTCTAAGAAAAAAAAAAGATTCAAATAGGCCCACTCGTTTCGGAGATTACCCGGAACAAATAAAAAAACAGACATATCGACAGAGTTAAAAAAAATGTTGATGTTTGTAGCATCACAGTTTGTATTCACCAAAAATAATTTATTTTAATATAAATTACACTCACTTTACTTTTAAAATACGTAATATATCACAAATAAAAAAATGGCAACAAAACTAATGTACAATAGAGTTTTTTAAGAGTGTTTGGCGGGATTTCAGTCTGTCATGTAGTGGATTTTATATTTTTTTCATAATATTGTGTATTCATAAGATTCTATATCGTGTAGAAATTGGTTGCGTATTATATAATATCGTTCGTTTATTTTGCATAAGTGAAATGAATGAAAAATAAAACCACGAAGCATTAATTCTATGGTCTTGAAGATTAAGAAGATAAAAAATTACGTTATATTATGTAGAGGATTCGGCGCTTATACCTTTACATTAACTTGGACATAGAAGAAAACTAATTATATTAACAACTTCAGAATTGGCTGTATGGATTAATTCCTTCGACTGTCTTATTGAACGAATATTATTACTACTAAACTTTCTGAATAACAACACAAAATAAACTTAAGAAATGTTTGCGATATAAACGTAACACGTATAATTAAAAATCGAAAACAAAACTAACGTAGAATAAACTTTTTTAATAGGAATACAAAATAAACCATGAAAATATTTTTGATAGAATGTTATCGCGTTACCATGGCAACGCATATAATACTGACATTAACACGCAGCGGAAGCTTCCAAAATAGCCCGATTTTGAGACATTCTTCATTAGTGCTCAGCTCCTTTTGGTTTTAACGTGATGATATGTAGCCTAGTGCCATCCTCGATAAATGAGCTATCTAACACTAAAAGAAACTTTTAAATCGGATCTGTAGTTCTTGAGATTATCGCGTTCAACCAAACAAACAAACAAACTCTTCAGCTTTATATATTAGTATAGATAACGCCATCTAGTGGAATAAAGGGGTTTCAGTACTGACGTTCTAGATGTACGTGTTTAATAATTTTCATCAACAATAATTCTTACTCAATAATAAAAGATATGTTTTTTTATATATGATGAATAAAATAAAAATAGCAGAAACTAATTATAAATTCATTGAGTTCGCTAAGTTAATCAGTGTTAGGTAACAGTTGTTTGCAGTTATTTTAATAAGTTTAGTTTGTCCGTGAACAAAACATCAGTTAACTCCACTGCGACAACGAAATTCTAAACTTTTTTAGAGCACATAATATTTTATTTCCTTTTAAAAATATTCAAAATGCGATTAAATTAATCATACTTTTTCTATTGACTTTCTTTTTATTTATTTTTTATTCCACACCAGTGACCACGGTTGAAACATGAAAGCAACGTAATTGATAATACATACAAAGACAAGTTTAATTGGTTTTACGATTCACCAACAGTTTTGGAGATCCCTTCGAAATTCATAATATTTAGAACGAATGTTATCTTCCATACCACTATAGATGTTTCTCTATCTCTTCTATAGGCCGCTATTCATTGCTGCGTTCATTTTCTGAGTGAAATTTCTGTAGGCACGGTATGAGAGAGGAAAATGCATTGCCATTACGATATCGTTTATTCCAAGATAAGTAAGTTAGCAATTGTTGCGTGTAATTATGTACGATGGTGTATTGTAGTCCCATGAAGCTGTTAAGACTTTGCTAGGTCAATACCGTAGTCTGTTCGAGAAAATAAAAATGTACGAGAGTGTATGTCGCTACTTTAATAAAAAAAGGAACTCCAAAATTACGCTTTTCGAGTTATGACCAGAAAGTAACTGAAAGTTGTGAGAAGGGTAGGTGGTACGTCCAACTAAACAGCCACTTCAATACGATCAAAACTAAGAAAATACACTACTATTGTTCTCTTTTTAATATAAACATGTGAAAAACTTAGTCAGCGATAGTTGACGTTTCAATACAAGATAATTATCTGATTTACTTCAATTTATTTAAAAAAAAAATGCATAAATTCAGTTTTACGTTAATAATCGTAGTGTATTATGTTGATACCCCGGCTGCGTTTAAATTATTTTTAATCATACTAGCCACCCGCCGCAGCTTCGTTTTTTTTTCGATCTGACTACGCTATTGACCCAGCGAGGCCTTAACAGCTTCAACGGACTACTCTCTCTTGAAGGCAGTTTTGATCGACAACACATGTATACCCTATGTAATGTATTAAATTGGATAAGGAATAACACTGTATTGTATAAAATAGTTTGGTAAATAACATACAATTATTATTGTAAAAAGACAAAAAATGTTACTGTGGATTATCTTTTAGAGATAAATATATACCATCATGGATTTCTTTATCGATAATTAAGATTTACAATTTACTAAAACATTAATTTGATCTATCTCGTAAGGTTTAGCCAGCGTTGTCGATTTAAGCAAACAAAAATATGTTTGTTACGATATCACATTACAAATCTTTGAATTTTTTTTGTGTTACATTATGTATGTATTATACATATAAACCTTCCATCGAACTGTATTAAAATCCGTTTAATAGTTTAAAGAATCTAAACAAAGAGACAGCGGAGGCTTCATTTTATTTATACTATGAAAAAATTTTACAAAATTGAAGTAACTGCGACTTTTTTTTAAAATGCTTGTTTAAATATCTTTATGGTGCAAATGGTGATATTTTCTACAACGGATATTATTTATCCATGATTTTAGCGCTTCCTTTTTTTTTAAACATACATTTAAGTCACTTGTGTTATTTCTTTTTTCTATTAAAGATGCGATATGTTATCGCGTCTGTATTGGGTCATTATAATTAGATACTTTAAAGATTAAAAGATTATCTTGTAAAAGATCGAAAATGTTGAGCACAAATTTATATATTTTTTTTTTACTGTAACATTGATTCATAACATAACCGGTAATAAAACGATCGACCCAACAAGATAATAACTGTAATTTTCATATTAAACCGGGAGCAAGTTTAATCACATAATGGCATAGTTATCTATTGAAGATTCAAAACACATCCGTAATAAATGTTACTACACACCTTTTCAATGAGCTAAATGCTGATTTATTTGCCCCGAGCTGAACCGTGCACGTTATTCTCGGAGGGTGCAACGTCAACGGGTACGGAGGGGGGTTAAGAGGGGGTGGGGGAGAGAGTTAGTGAGGGAATGCGTACAGGAACACTTTTACGATTGGGGGGTGATGCCGTAAAAGGTGGGAAAACAATTCCGCGGTAATCAATAGATCTCTAATACTTGTGGAATTATTGACAAATGTTTAATATTACAGTTTTAAAAACATGTAGTCAGTTGCATCTCATCACATAGTGAATCAAACGCAAAGTATTAGTTCGGTTAGTTGCAAAGATTTTGTGAATTTTCGAATAAAAATATAATAACAGCTTACTATCGGGTCCGGCGGACGTTGTTCTGCCTTGATGATAAAAAAATGCAGAAAAAACAACGGCACTGCCACCTACCGAGTCCAATTATGAATCTAAATCATTCTTGAATCCAACTGAACACTCATGAACAATTTCATAAAGACGTATTAGGAGGAGTTAACATAAAAATGACGATTGCGAACTGTCACTATTACCTTCATAACATACTAGACTCTGCCCGCGACTTCGTCCGCGTGGAAATGCTACTTCGGGCTAACACTAACTAACACGCAGCGGAATCTCTCAAGAGGAAAAAGAACATTAGTCACTGGTGCTCCGCTCCTGTTAGTCTTAGCTAGATGATATAAAGCCTGTAACCTTCCTCGATAAATGAACTTTATAACACTGAAAGAATTTTTCAAATCGGACCAGTAGTTCCTGAGATTACCTCCTACAACGTCACAAACTCACAACGACACAAACTTTACCTCTTTATAATATTAGTGTATAGATTAATATAGATAGTATATATTACAATCTAAGAGATGTTCTTAAAATTTTCAATACACTGTAACACTGCAACAGCAAAATATGTGCAGTGCAAAAAAGTTTTTTTTTGTTACAGTGTGACGTAGCATTCTGCCAATTAATTTCAGACGGAAGTGCAGAGTAACGTTCATTATAATATTTCACGAAGGACTTCCGCGAAGTAACACTTTCATCAATCAAATATTCACATTCAATTAGACTATTAAAGGATTACGTAATATTTCAAAAGAGGAACGAATAGAGGTGAATCACAATCGAAATGTCCACTACAGCAATATCTGACTCACATGAACCTAACGTTGAACCAGATTCCTGGACAATATCTATTATGCAGCCGATTCCAATAATAGCGTATGCGAATACATGACTAATGGGCCGCTTCATCCCTACTGTGGAGTTAAGGGTTATAATACGTGTACTTATATATACTACTAGTTGTCATCCACAGGGCAAAATACGACCATAATTTACAACTATTTTAAGTATCACGGTTATTTTATATGCAAGAGAATATACAACTACAATCTTCTTCTGTATTTTATACTAGCCTCTGCCTGCGATTTCGTTCGCGTGGAAATAGTTGGTTACTTTGGGCTAACGCTGACACGTAGCGGAAGCTCTCAAGAGGAAAATAGCCCCGATTTTAAAACATTCTTCATTGGTGCTCCGCTCCTATTGGTCACAGCGCGATGATATATAGTCTATAACCATCTTCTATAAATGAGCTACATTAAAATAATTTTTCAAATTGGAAAAGTAGTTCCTGAGATTACCCCCTACAACGTCACAACTCAATTTTCCTCTTTATAATATTGGTATAAAAATATAGTATAAAAGTATAGATTTTTCAAATAATTTTCTAGTTGATTATTACTGCCATAGTCGAGTACGTAATGGATATTACAAGTTTCTTGCGATCATTTTAGTGAATTAACAAGATGGTGGCTGTCTTGTTAGAACTTTCCAGGGAGTTTCTTGGTAAGTCAGAATCCAAACTCGATAGTATTGTTTCCCATCCACTTTAATCGTTCACAATAGCAAAACTATATTACGTAAAACACTACCAATATTACCAAGTATCACAAGATTATGAATAAAAGACAAAATCCATTAAATGACATTCCAAGATCCCGCCAAAAACTCGAACCAATATAGTGGTTACATTTTATTTATTTTCATTTTGTTCTTTCAGCTTATTTAAATAGTAACCATGTCATTCATAATTTCTATTCATAAACACAGAATTAGTAACGACCCAAATCACCTACCGGATCTTACTATATAATTATAAATCATTGCCTTGACAAAAATATATTACCTACCTACCTACCTATCTGTGTTTTCAAATATATATTTTACAAACGTATTATTTATTCTGCCGCCCTCGGATTTCGCAGACACAAAAAGTCGAAGAGATCGTTTCCAGCGAGTGGAAAAAATAATTCGCGAAATCCACTGCGATGGTTCTGTCACTGAATGCGACGACATGTCATGAAGCGGCCAACGTGTTAGATATATAAACCTTTTAGTAACTGGCAAGAGAATGCTTCTATATGCGCTGTTAATTTTTTAATTCCTATAACCTATAGGGGGTTATTTTGCTACGTTTTATATCAATATTGTAAAAAACACGATAGTTAAATTAGGGTTATAGATAATGCTTAGTATTTGGAAGTATTTTTAACTCTAAAAATAGAAACAAGTGTGCATAAATTATTTTAAATATTAGGACTATCATAAACAAGAATAATGGATCGTAACACCTACACTAGAATCTAAAAAAATATAATTTCGTAATTACAATTACTAGAAATTAATTTGTCCGTTCATGAAGTTTCGTGTAACTAGTTTTGACGAAGCAAATTGCTGTTCTTTATTGTCAATAATGACGGGAATTTAGTCATAAAATTTATGGAACATTTAATTTTAGGACACAATTAATTTAGTGCACCGATGATTATATTAGTCGCCTTAATATTTTATTTTCCGAAATATCATCTTTAACCCTTCGAATTTCCACTAGTAAGATATTAGTATACCATAGTAAGACATAGTACATAGTAAACATCTACAAGTAACATTGCACTTATATACAGTTTATTCTTTACAAGCCTCTGCCCGCGACATCGTTCGCGTGGAATAGATATACTAACACTAACACGCAGCAGTTCTCAAAAGGGAAAAACCTCCCGATTTTGAAACATTTTTCATCTGTGCTCCGCTCCTATTGGTCTTAGCCTGATGATATATAGCCTATAACCATTCTCGATGAATGAGCTATATAACACTGAAAGAATTATTCAAATCGGGCCAGTAGTTCCTGAGATTACGCCCTACAACATCACAACATAACAAACTCACAAACTTTACCTCTTTATAATATTAGTATAGAAGTATAGATAAATATGCATGTATTGGACTGTTCTTGTGTAATTCTTATTATTGCTTCAAATAAACAAAAACATAAATAATAGTCCGAATATATTTCTCCTATTCGCCAGACGTAATAGTGAAAAACAAAAATGTTGGTAAAAAAAAATAGAACGTTCCTAAAATCAACATAAAACAGAACCGTCAACGTTGCAGGGTTTTTACAATCGTCGATTTCTATTAAATCGAATACGCTTACTACATCCGGCGCGTTGATTATTTAATATTCGCTATCCAGTTAGCGAGCGCAAATATTTTGACCGGCGCGACCGGCTGTCGCAACGTTTGCGTGTGTGTCCGCGTTCGAGGCCATAGCGGCAACGTGCGCACACTGTACAAGCCTCACGTGTTCTGTTTTTTATTTGTTTTGTCGTTTTTTTTTTGTTTAATAATTTATACGCTTCGACGACAGGTGTCACTACCATATAAAACCCCTATACGTGTACATCGCAGTGTAAAAATATTCCTATTTAGACTGAGTTGGTGAGTATTACACATAATTGTAACAATAATGAAGTAATTTAATTATCTATGCGATATTTTGAAACAGAAACATAAATAATGATAAATTACGATAATATCTAATATATATGCTAAAAACTGCTTACAAATTCGTTGTCGTTAAATTGCAACTGAAAACTTGATAACAATAAAACATAGCGTAGCGCCATCTAGTAACCAGTTTTAGTAAAATAAGTAACTTAAAAAAAGATGTTAATAAGAAGGTTCCATGATGAAAACATAGGTGTGGCCGTTTTCACTGTGATTTGTTAAAAGCTGTTCGAGTTTATTTATCTCAAACATACAGACATCCATCTTTATTGATATATATATATATATAATAGTAGACAATAATATATGTGTAAATTGATACAAAATTCCGACCCATATTAAAAAGTTTTCTTCGGAAGTGTCTTTGAAGTCACAGTGTCTCGTGAAATCTCATATAAATTAGTAACTACGTTTAAAGGAACAGATTGCTTCTTTTTATTATCATGCAGTTGGTCCTAAAATTTATCGAATGTATAATTTTAGGACACAAACAAATTGAATACAGTACTTTCTTAATCTATACTAATATTATAAAGAGGTAAAGTTTGTGAGTTTGTGACGTTGTAGGTGGTAATCTCAGGAACTACTGGTCTGATTTGAATAATTCTTTCAGTGTTATATAGATCATTCATCGAGAATGGTTATAGGCTATATATCATCACGCTAAGACCAATAGGAGCGGAGCAGAGATGAAAAATGTTTCAAAATCGGGATGTTTTTGCTTTTGTTAACTGCTGCGTTTTAGTGTATCAATTCCATACGAACGAAGTTGCGGGCAGAGGCTAGTTACTTATATGTACAACTATACATACATATATGTATCTAACTATATAATATGGTGCCGCGAACAAATCTTATCACGGTAAACCAACAAAAAAATAGCGTCGTTTGACAGAATCCTCGACGGATTACAATTATTTATGTCCTTATCTACAACACAACTCCACATTTATATTATTCAAAATTGTAAATTTATATCCTATATACGATTATATATACAGGATCGCTGGCCAGCACAACTACCACATTAGGCAAATTCGCATCAATGCCTAATGAAAAACAAATTAGCATTTGATTACATTTTGTTCCTAAAATAAATAGACATTTCACAGCATTATTGTAATCTGTCAAAACCGCCATAATTGCGTGCCGCTATTTATAAAAACTATCACATAAACCGCGAGCAATTACAAACTAAACCGAAGACGTTTAAAAAACGCATGCAAAAGAATAAACCAGAAAGTTCTAGAGAAAGTTTTTAAGTTAGCAGAGAATTAGTCGTATCCGAGCTGTTCTCCGTCGATTTAAGGAGCCAATTAGAGAGCCTGATATTATTATAAAACAGAATTTTTATCGCAACGCGTTTCTGACTCGAAATTACAGACTCTCTCTCTCAGCGACTAAGAAGCAGGAATAGGGTTGTCATCACCAATTATAGTATTTCGCTTCTTATTGTGAATTTCAATTGAAATATTTTTAATTATTATTTTCGAGATTTCAGTTTAAAATTACGAAACATGATTTTATGAACATTACAGTTTTTAGTTTTCTTTAATATATCTACTTTTGTATATAACTTTAGTCTCTATTCTATATCTATTCAGTTAATTATATAGCATTAGAAATACACTTCCATGAAAAGTATTAAGTTACCTTTTTTTTTTTCGAACTGACTACGCTATTGGCCTCGTTTAGGGCCTTCACAGCTTCACCGAACTACGTATTAAGTTACCTAAATTATTTACCACCACAGTAACTTTGCCTTAGGGTCGTCAATTCTTTTACTAAATACTCCTCTACGTAATTTGTGTAATACGGTAGGATTATACAAAATAATTGGCAACCCTAATATAAAGTCACTATGGAGGCATCAATTAAAATAGTTTAAGAGTGGCTTCTTATTATAGCTTCAATCTTTGAACCTTAAAATTGAGTATTGCTTGATGTATTAAAACTTGGGGGTAAATTTAGAGTTCAATCAATATTTATTAACTGTTAGCTCTTAATCAGCTCTTTTATTAACGTTGACTTTTATTTTTTTATAATATACTAGCAGTGCCCGCGAACTCCTTTCTGCCTAAAGTATAGTAAAATATGTTTTTTTTTTGCATAAGAACCTTCTCCTGGCAATTTCAAACAAAACAAAAAAGATTAATCAAAATCGGTTCAACTGTTCTCGATATTTGCGCTAAGCAACACATTCAGCGATTCATTTTTATTATATTTGTTATTATTGTGATCAGATTTGTTAAATCTCTTTTATAATTCTTAGTTCTTAGCGTTCGATCGTAAACGAAGCCTAGTATAGAGGTATGTCTGTCTGTGTATGAGGTCGTATTGAGATTGTGGAGACCTTCGTATATTTGATGAATTAATAAGCTGTACAAAAATTTAATAAATAGATTATTTAAAGATCGGCAATGCGCATGTGACTCTTCTAATGTTACAAGCGCCCATAGGCTGCGATGAGCGCTTTACATCGGGCGGCTAACACGCTTATTTGCTACCGTCCTGGTATACAAATATAATTTTTGCTCGATATGCCAATAGATGTAAAAACATACATGTTGATAATTGCATATTACAAATTTAAATAATTCAGACTATAACCGATTGAACATTCAAAAACTCCTTTGTTTTGTGTTTTCACTCCTTTCGGTAGTCCTTACGAGTGCCTCGATTAATTTTTTAGTTTTTAATAAAGTTATTTATTACATACTCATTTCGTATAAATTCGGAATGTAATATAGAAAAATCAGATCGTTTTATTTCTGATACTGTCTTATTTTATAGCATGATTCACTGTTACGACTGTTATCTCTAAACGCATAAATCCAATATTATTACTGTAGCTCTCGGGACCGACAATAACAATAATTAATACACATAATACAATTAATGTAGATCGTTATTCGTTGCAAAGTTTACAAGGCCGTCTAAACAGCATCCGTTTTCACACGGCTTTGACTGACAACCTCATAATGCACCATTGGGTAACTAATTGTTCCGATAGTCGAAAATCAGTCTCGGGTGTGTCATTGAACGTAAAAATAATTCAATTTTGCAATCGAACGGGCTAAATCTAAGCGGTGACTTTAGAAAGACATTTTTAATACATTATTGCTATTGGTATGTCACTGCAAAACTGCAGAATCATTTACTCCACAAATTACCTAGATAATAAACAGATTAACTGGGGTAATCCGTTTACGAAACAAAAATTATTTAATTTCTTATTCAGATTAGGTTGACACGCGCGAGTTAATGTTTGTTTTTTTTTTTTAAGGTATGACCACAATCCCACCTGATATTAAATAAAAATGTAGTTCAAGATGGTATTCATTTAAGCTCGAGTCTCAAGTGCAGCAATTGGTACAAAGTCATAGCTACTTGGAGGTAGATTTTTACCTTGAAAGTAGTATCCTAACCAGACAGATTTAGAAAACCATATAATGTTTTCACCACTATGTTTTTCATTCTCCGAAAGCTTCGAGTCACTCTCTAGAACTCCAACGTACGTTCATTGTCGCGATGTCTAAACACAATATTAACTAAGCCATTATCGCTTTAAAAAATATCCACTAAAGCGAAACAGAACAGCGAAGTAATATAGTCAACACAAAGAAGTACAGAAAGCAAGAGACTCATTATGAAAAATAGCGACTAAAGCGAAACAGAACAGCGAAGTAATATAGTCAACACAAAGAAGTACAGAAAAGCAAGAGACTGATTATGAAAAGTAGCGACTAAAGCGAAACAGAACAGCAAGATAATATATAGCAAACACAAAGAAGTACAGAACAGCAAGAGACTCATTATGAAAAATAGCGATTAGAGCGAAACAGAACAGCGAGGTAATATAATGAACACAAAGAAGTACAGAATTGTAAAAGATTCATTATGAAAAATAGCCGCTAAAGTGAAATAGAACGAGAAATAATTTACTGAACACTAGAAAGAGCTGAACGGTAAGACATTGCTAATACTTGTATAGTCTGCGCCAAACTTTTTGACTATACTTCCATTACGAAAATTCAGAATCTCTAAAACACATCTCAACTCTGTTGTAATTCGGTATAATGTCAAGATGTATTATTGCAGAGCGCGAGCGTGCTCTTATCATAACAATGTAATGGTAAGGTCCGTCGATAAGTGGATAACCTCTCTTATCGTACGTAAACAATACCACAGTATACATAACAAACAGTATGGAAACCACCTATAAATGCGGTTAATACCTAAACGGTTTTCGCGGTGCTTTCCATAGAATTCCTTTAAAAACCTCTCGTCGATGCGTATGTTTGTGGGAGTGTACCGTTTTCGAGCGTTTGTTCGTAGTTTCCGTACTGTCTCTCATATTTATACTGTGACAACACGGCCGATAACGTTTACTTCAAGAATAAAATTGTGATTACCATATCGAAGACCTTTACATACGCAGATACTCGTGTACTTCAAAATCATTTTTCTATTGGTAATCTATAGGTTTTACTTACTGATCCTTAGTAAAACTGAAGGGTATAATTTTCATTTTTCATAGTAAAAAAATTAAGAAGAAAAGGAGAACTTCCTCAAAGCTCTCAAATAACATCTGTATCAATTTCTTTATGAAAAATAGTTCAGTGGTATAGATTACTAAAACTTTTATTATAAGAACTATTTAAAATAAACCAAACAAGTCATTTAAATAATCGTGTGACTACGCAAAACAATATTCTTATAAAATGCTAAATCTCTTTACCAACGCCAGATATAATACAATCCTTTTTTTATACAAAGTGATTTATTACTAGTATCCATATATTAATTATAACTAGTGATTCTTCGGTTGTCTAAATTCGACTAGATACAAAAAGTTCTACCCTTATTTATTTCCCTATCCTATCCTATATAGTTTAGAGGATTTTTTTCGACACAAAATACATATAGGAGTTGTTGAGGCACGCATGCTTGGTACACATGCGTGTTTCAATAACTCATATACGTATATCTAGATGGCTTGGGTTAGCTCAGATAAATCGCGATTTTTGCACAAAACAGGCGACAGCCCAAGTCGAGGTATACCGTGCACCCTTGAGTTAGTCGCCCAAGCATCCCAAATCGGCTGAGTGCCTTCAGTGCTCGCCTCAATAGTTCGGTGAAGCTGTAAGACCTTTCCAGGTCTACAGCGTTTACATTTCGAAAAAAAAAAACATCACACTTTTTTCTCAGATGATTCAGATAATTTTAATAGTCACTGTTTTTTTGTATTAGGTTCGACGCGGACGGAGTCGTGGGCACAGCTAGTAGATAAAAATAATAATAAAATTCAATTAATAATTATCTATACATGTAATAAAAATGAAGTGTCTGTATGTAACAGCAAAATAAAAATTTTTCACTGATTAGGTACGAAAGTATACAGGCTTCTGATAACAAAATGCAATTTTTAAAATTTTTATCGGTCTGTCTGTCTGTTTGTTCCAGGTAATCTCCGAAACGGCCGAACCGATTTTGACGGGAGTTTCACTGGCAGATAGCTAAAATTACAGCGGGTGACATAGCCTACATAAATTAGACTAAGTGTTAACCGCGGATTCGTCCGCAATGTTATCTCAAAAACGGTCGGACTAATTTTCACGAAACTTTCACCAACAGTGCGCATAATAACACGTAATTCGGTTTATTTTAATGTAGACTAGCTGTTAACCGTGGCTTTGCCCGCAATGCTATCTCCAAAAGAGTTAGACTGATCTTAGCGAAACTTTCATTTGCAGATAGCTGACCTTATAAAAAGTAATTCAAGGAATTTTAATTTATACTAGCTGTTAACCGTGGCTTCGCCCGTAATACTATTTCCAAAACGGACAGACCAATCTTCACGAGACTTTCACTGGCAGATAGCTGACCTTATAAAAAGTAATTCAGGCAATTTTAGTTTATAGTAGCTGTTAACCGTGGCTTTGCCGACAGTACTTTCCCCAAAAGGTTAGACCGATTTTCTGCGGACTTTCACCTTGCTTTATAAAGATTAATTGAGGTTATTCTATTTTAGACTAACTGTTACCCGCGACTTTGTCTGTATGAAATTTAGCAAGATTCCAACTCATTGTTTATAATTCGATATTATAATTATTAGTAACTTTTATGATAGAAGAGGTCTTCCTAATAAGATTTTAGAACATAAACGTATTACGTAAAGAGGTTCATAATACAATTTCTTGCAGAATAGACAAGCGTTTATTTTTTGTATAGACACAAAATCGTAATTATAATGACAAAGTTATGTAAATGTAAATCTTTATGATAATATTTTAAGTTATTGTTTCATTAGTTCCTTACACAGTGTACGTGAGCACAAAGATAACTATATGATGGATTAAAATCCCAAATATGTTGCTGATGGTAAACCTCACTAGGTACATTGTTAGTATTTATATATCTATTGTATACATTACATACTACTGTAAGCGGCATGCGTGTCGTACTTAGAATTGTTTTTAAAGAGCATTTCTATAATTGTACATAGTCTCACAAGTTTATAATTCTCTAATACAATTTAAAAAAGCGTGCGGAGCCGCGGGTACAGCTTGTCTATAATATAATTAAATCAAAACAAATTGTATAAATCATTGATATGACATAATAATTTTATTATATCAAACCGACAGTTAACGCTTCGGTTCCAACGCGTCGGGGGGACATTAATTATGGTAAGTGGGCACTTTACGAGCCGACGTACTCACACGATACGCACTGCTATCGCGTTGTTAAAAAACCACCAAAACATCGTATAAATTATAAATAGCGATATACAAAATAATCATAATTACGAACTATGAACTTACCGGGTTTTGTGATGGGCGTTTTGAGATCTGTGTTTGTGATTTGAGGATTTTCTTGCACCTGTAGAAGATATTCACTATTATTTGAAACATTCTCTTTTTTTCTTTTTTTTTATGGCAGCACGACAAAGTGACTGTGCTATGCCTGATAGTAAGCATAGTACAATCCAAAAACATCGGCAACCACCGAGCGACAGATTATCCATCATTGGTTGCCACTGTCATGCCGGCCTGTGTGTCTCTTCACGTTAGATCATCATTCTCTTCATCCTTCTGATCAGAAAATGAAAAAAAAAACCTCAGTAAATTACATAAAAATAATGAAATTTTTTTTTTCATTCCAATAACAGTCCCTGGACGACAGAGCTTAGCTCGGATCTCTAAAAAACATTTTTAAATTAAATTAGACTGGTTTGCCTCACAAAATTAGCATTAAAAAACATTAAAAATAGATATCTCTTTTGCTGTCACTCGTATTTAAACTGGGGTTAGATGAATTTTCTCTCTTCTGTACCTACTCCTAACAATCTGTATGCAAATAATCAAAACGATCAGCTAAATTGTTAAGGCGTGAAAGCGTAACAAACGAACAAACACACTTTCGCATTATTAGTTCGCAATATTAATTAGTCTAGGACTTTTTAGTTGTGATAAGGTAGGTATGGGACTAGTAATGTGACCACAAGAAATGGAAGGCCACAGAGGGTCTATTAGGAAAAAGACACGTATATAATATGAACTATAACGTAGTATTCACTTACATAACATTTACAGGGTAAATTTAGTAGTCCTGTGAAGCTATTAAGACCTTGCTAAGTCAATAGCGTAGTCGGTTCGAAAAAAAAAACAGGGTAATTTTGGTTTCACATATAAGCGGTACTATCATTGCTATATAAAATATGGATTGTCCATTCCAACATTCACATTCAATCACATCTTCTATCGATTTGCTCTTGCGTAATACATGATTAATGGATAGAGCTTTGTCTATACTTTCGTCGTTAAACTAACTAAAACAAATCTAACGTAGAATTGTCCAACTTCTCTGTGATATCATACTGTATTCATAGTTTTTACGGCATATATCAGCACGGTCAAGTAACATTCCGTGACTTCTCATTATTCTTTTACGAGTTTCAACCGGTTTGAACTAAAGAATGATGCTGTTTTACTTACCGATAAAATAATATTATCAATTATTTCTCGCACTTGGACTCGTGCTAAATATCTTTCGTATATATTTGACAACCAAACTACATAATGTTAAGTGAATGATGACTTAAGGAACTGTAACACATTTTTTTTTTTCGAAGTGACTACGCTATTGACACAGCAAGGTTTTAACAGCTTCACCGGACTACTAAGGCGAGCGCTTGCGGCACTCAGCCGATTTTATTTGGGCAACTAGCTCAGGGGTGCACGGCACATCCCGGCTTGGGCTGCTGCCTAACACGTGCAATTCGCGATCTATCTGAGCTGACCTAAGCTGACTATTCATACATATATGAGTTGTTGGAACATATATGTGTACCAAGCATACGTACTTCAACAATTCTTAGATATATTTTGTATCGGATAATTTTCCAAATCATTTCAGTTCGATAAGGGAAATAAACAGAACTCTTCCACTTTCATGTGTAAGTGTGTATGCGTGCACGTGCGTGGGGGTGATATGTGTGCTGTTGTTGCAGTGATGTAAGTAACTGTAACAGATCTATAGCTCTACAGGTATTAGTGACACAATTTTTAACTCGCACAAAGTAATAGTTCTAAAATCTCATAGAACCTCACTCTTCCTCCCTCTAGAACCGCTAGTTCCTGAGATCAACGTGTTTAAAGTACAAAAATGTAATCTCATAATTTGACTAGCTTTATCTCTCGGTTTCATTCACGTTTCTCTCGATACTCTACACCGCGCAAACTACGTAGCTCGTACTATTAATTCAATCTCGTTTAGAATAATTTCTGACCTACAATTTGTATGAATAGTGCTTTGTTCATAAGAACGACAAGATAAACTATATTCTTTCTCAAGAAACAGATTATAGAATACAGAAACATTTTTTCAACCGTGTCTGATAGTTCGAAAGACTACCTAGAGCGTTCAAACAAACAAGAACAAATAATGCCTTTAATTTATGATATTGAAGCGAAAATTCTAGATTTACCCATCAACACAGCAATGTAATGCATAAGAATACTACAACAGAATAAAGACATTACATATTAGGTAAGTACTTGAGAAGCGATAACTCAACTTGTAATTTTATTACCAAGTTTGTTATTCTAAGAACCGTTTGGTAACTCTATTGTTTCGAACGTGTATAAATCGTGAAGTTGTCACGATATATTCTTATTCACTCATCGCGACCTTGGTTACGATGATTTTTCAATGGTACCTAAAGCTACTTTATTTTATAACAAATAAACATTACTCCAATACAATGTTCAAAAAATACTGAAGACAATGATAATCGTATATAGTTGTTATCGCAACATAACTACAAGCAAGCACTATGTAACTACCAATAGACGTGAATGAAATCCGAGAAAAAAAAAGGTGTCACCTAACCTACAATTAAGTCAGGATACCAATCGGAAATGTTCCGAGTTTAGACATAAATATACGCCTTGCATGAAGTTCAAAGAGTCCACTATTTTATTTTCATTAACCTGTAGGTCATTGTTTTTGTAATCATGTCTAAGTAAGGATGTATAAATATATCTGTTAACGGCCACCATAATGTCACCACTATGGATATATTTAAAATAAATTGAAATAAAATTATAATTTGATAATAGGCATTTGCTAAAAAGACTGCTCAATCCAGTGTCTAGTTTCTGGAACTTTCAAGGAACACCTGAATGTATTAGTGAGACTAATCGCAATCTTACTAGACATGAGGTAGATGTCATGAATTTATGCATAATCGCAAGTTGTATGTCGTATCATGAGTTTGTAACAGTATCAACGAGGTGCATGTATGTCTGTCATAAGTTTATACACTATCAGCGAGATGCATCTATTGTTATGAGTTTGTACTTTATGGGAAAATCACAAGTCTTCTGCTTAACTCAATTGAAATAATATAACATAATTTGCTGTTTCATTGATACAAAAAAATAAATTATTCAACAGCTGAATAATTAATAGCTTTTTTGTATAACTGTCATCAATGATAATATTTGTAATATCATTGACTGTCATTGAAAAACTAAGACAATAGCGCAATTCATTACTAACTTTTACATATACATACATTATTGACGTCTATTTTGAGTATACAAATTATTGAATATGTAAATACTTGTTTACATGATTCTCATTGTACACAATATCTCTGTAATGTGTATGGACATTTGGCAGTGTTAAATATTGAATAGTTGATGATTGTTTGTGCTACAAATAGAAGCTCTGAAATTTCATAAGGACTACCTGAAATTGGGTAGGCTCAGTTCGGGTAACACTTGATTCGCTTAAAGTGTTAAAATTAAAATATTAAGCTTGTAGCATGCGTACATAAGAATAAATCAAACATAGTCATCAGACTCGTAAGAAATTGTAGGTACTCGGTTGAATGAAACGACATACAAAACGTATATAGAAACCTTACCTTATTTGTGAGGGGATTGAAAATAAATTTGTTCTCGGCTTCTTTCCTAGGCGTAGCGGCGATCACAGACAGTGGGGTAGGTAGCGTCTTCATCTCCTGTAGATACAAAAACGCAAATAAGAAATAACATAGATAACGTATTTTTATATCGCTTTCAATAGTTTTTTTAACAGACTTCAAAAAGGAGGTTTTCAATTTGGTTGATGTTTTTTTTAAACTTGTTACGTCAGAACTTCGTCAATTACGAACCGATTTGAAAATATAATCGAATTTGTTATAACGACATCGAAGGAATTACTCATATTTTTAGTAGTAACGGTAATGTTTTCGAGGTATGTTGTTCTACACGATGTCGCCATAAACTGTTTTGACTGTACTTTTTAGGTTGCAAAATTACATATGTTTAATTTGGTCATATTTTAATTACATTAGCAATTAGTCTTTGGTTTTGTAGTTTGGTAGTTTTATGACATTTCAAAACTAGGTACAAACCTAACTATGGTCAAAAAGTGTTTTAATTCATTCTTTTTTAAATAGATTTTTTGTAAACGGTTTCATTTTTTGTTACAATTCTGTTGTATTACGTACCTTTAAAATACTTTCTATAGGCGGTTGACTGCTATCGATTGTGATCTGAAACAAAAATCAAACTTTTGTAAGTTTTAAATGGTTGGATTGGTCGTGAACATAATTATTGAGTGTAGGAGGTCGCAATAACTCTAATGTATGATTTTCGCCTATTTTAATATGGATGACTGTTTATATTTTAAATCGATAAACTCAAACGACATTTGACCAATCATCGTGAATGTTTATATATTATATTTTATTGTTTTTTTTCCTATGAAGTAGATTTGTATACTCCATATTGTACTGTAATTGGCTTGTAGGTGACGCTACGCTATATATTATTGCTATTAAATTTTATAGAGTAATCTAACCCAGACGAAGTACGAGTAGGAGGCGTTTTATCGTATAACTACAATTGATCTATCTCTCGGCAATTAAAAAAATATATACTGGTAGAAGAAAAATTTGGGTTCGCGTCACTGATAACCATGACATGCTCGTGTCGTATTGCGCCCGTCGGTGTGCTGAGTTTAAATACCGGTGTGGGTGGGTTGACTCGGCACGCTGTGACTGCGGGGCAGATATCCAATCTATAGCACTCATCATAGAACAATGCCCACTAAGGAAATATAATGGTTCCCCTGATGACCTGATCGTTCTTACTGACGATGCCCTAAAATGGCTGAAAGCAATAAACCTCCAATTATAGTAGTACAATTCAACTACTCCATTTTAGCCAAACGATTAAATAAAAAATTGTGCTCCTGCCAGACATTGTATGCAACTACTGGACTCTATCATATGTGTGTTTGAATTATTGGATCCGTAAAATCTTGTGATTTCGCGTTACCGACCGTCACCGATGTCATGACATGCTCCTGAGGCTTGGCTGTTGCCTGTTGCATGCAAAATCGCGACCTATCTTAGCTAACCTAGCTAACTATTCATATATGTATGAGTTGTTGAAATGTATATGTGTACCAAGCATACACGCCTCAACAACTCCTCCATATATTTATTATCGGAAAATTGAGTTTTTCAGTTCGATAAGGGAAAAAAAGTAAACCCTTCCACTTTTATGTGTAAGCGTGTAGGTGTGCACGTGTGTGGGAGTGATCGTGTAATGTTGTAGCGGTGATGTAAATTTCTGTGTCACCGTATCGCGCAAGCAACGCACTCAAGGGCTTCCTACCGAGGGATCGAACCAAGGTTTGAGCCGCTGCCGTGGGAGGCCTAATCGGGTGACATACTCGTGAGGTATTGCGCTTACACTAGACTAACGACGCGTAGTATAAGCGTCTCGTGTACATGTGGATATTGATATTTTGTATTGAACTGAGCAGTCCATTATACTTTTCATTAATTACTAATCTCTATAAGAATGTATATGTATAATTATTGCTCGGAGTGTCAATAGATGCGAAAACCACACTAATATTAATAACCTTAATTTACAGACTATGCAATTTAAATAATTTATAATATAATTGATTTAGAAATTCAAAAACACAGAACAAAGTAATTACATTGTTTAGAGCCCTATGTCTTTATGAGTACCTCGATTTTTTTTTGTTTATAAAAGACACAAAATCCTTTTTTTTTTCTGGATGAATATCATAATGCCTCTTAACTATGTTCATGCGAAATTTTATCATATTCGGTTGAATAGTTAACGCATGAAAGCGTAGCTAACAAACAAACCTATATTCCCATTTATAACATTTGTATTAGTAATACATAAATATTGAAAATGTAATAGGAACACTTGTTACCTTAAAATCTCGTGTTAAATATATTTTGCGTAAAATATCCCATTAGATTTCGGCCATAAAAAAGTAATTTCCCATAAACCGACTTTACGACTGTTCGTACAAAAAACGCGCCGTGAAAATTTTAACGGGTTTCATATTGAATCACATTTTTTTTAATGTCATCATTACTTATTGAATATTATAAATGTAATGAGTATTGATAATAGTTTTCAAATTCACAGCATTCTTTTAATTGAAAAGTATGTGATATAAACAAGATTATATATTTCTCTTTACAAAATTGAATATAAACTTTACCAAATCTACACATAGATAGATTTGATATGTATTTCCTTTATCTCGGTATAACTCCGATATAGCTATTAACATATTAGCGAGACTTTTAATAATAGAAAGGTACTTTTCAAGAGAATATGAAGTACTAGCCTCTGTCCGCGACTTCGTTCGCGTGGAATAGTTACTTCGGGCTAATGCTAACACGCAGCGGAACTTCTCAAGAGGAACACAAATCCCGATTATTAAACGTTCTTCATTGTTGCTCCGCCCCCATTGGTCTTAGCGTGATGATATATATAGCTTATAAACATTCTCGATAAATGTGCTATATAACATTGAAAGAATTTTTCAAATCGGTCCAGTAGTTCCAGAGATTACCCCCTACAAAGTCACAACGTCACAAACTTATAAACTTTACCTCTTTATAATATTAGTATTATAGATATATAGATCAACTATTGAAAGATTAAATACAGACCATAAATGAAACATAACTCCTGCAAAATTATAAGAGTATCCTACGAGGCTAAAGTCGCGAGGATTACATAGTTAATTATATAAATTCTCACTAAATAAATATAATGTAAGTCTTAAAGGGTGATTACATCACGCCATCTCACGATGTTTTGAAACACCAAGAAATCCACAGTTCTATATGGTTCCCTTTTTTTTCTTGAACTGACTACGCTATCAACCTAGCAAGACCTTAACAACTTCACCGGAATACTCTATATCGTTCCCACGTACGGTGATACTACAAGAACTTTTATAAGGTATAGAGTAATATTTAAAGCTTAATATTTAATAAATTACTAATTAAAAAAAACAATACTCTCACGGATACGATTTTAACGTATACAAAATACTACATGTAAGCAAAAAAAGGTGCGGACCAAGAGTCTGCAGAATAAAAAAAAAAAGAAAAAAAAGGTAGATTTTCTCGTGATTTTATTCCTTCACCGTCAGCCGATGGTGTTAGGAATATAAATTGCATTACATGCCGAGGTTCGAACCTGCGGATATCAGCTTGATATTCCATCGATCACACCGCTCGACCACTACGTTTATAGGTACGTATATGATAGAGTCACGTTGAAGCTGTTTTTTTATTAATTACTGATTTCAGCATTAATGGGTCGGTTCGACCGGGGTAGCACCTCCCGACCCCCGGAAGACCGACGTGAAGTAACAGTGCCTGCATTATTGCGTTCCGTTCGGTCATTGAGAGCGCCGGAGGCCCATTTCCCCTCTTCCCTTCCTCCTTCCCCCCTTCCCCAAAACAGACAGGCAACGTACTTGAGACACACTTGGTGTTGCAAGTGTCTATGGACGGTGGCGATTAATTAACATCAGGCGACCCACCTATTCGTTTGCCTCCTATCATAAAAAATAAATAATATGCCTTCATTTTTTTACGGAAATTAACCTGTACGGTAACCATCATATATAGATAATCCAGAATTAGTATAATCAAACAAAAGAATAACACCAGAGATGGGTATTTTAAGTTCAGCTATGCAAGTAACTACACAAAAGCTGGTTAGCGAAACGATGCGATTAAATTTAGGGGCAGTTTATTGCTGCCTGCGCTATACAAAATGATTTACGGCTTAACGCTAGTAAAACATACTATATTGAATGCATCTCCGAGAACCATACGAGGTGTCTTTGTCCCCTTTTGACACTGTCGAAACGTATCAGATAGAAAGTGACAGAACTATGTTAGGATTTCGAGCGGGCAGCATGGAACCTGTTTGGATTTTATGTCAGCGCAAGGATAATTATTGTCGTCTTCCGAGAAATAGAGAAATGTACCGTTTTAGAGAGAGCCTCTGTCTGCTTCTTGTTGTTGAAATACATGTAAATAATTTAATAAATAGGATAATAATGTTCGTAAAATGTAAATACTTTCGTTTGTTCACTATTAGAATGTGGTTTGTGAGAATATAGCAAATATTAAAATATAGAAATGGAAAAACTAAATACTAATTAGACCAATATTTCCCAACGTGAGTCCCACGCCCCACAGGGGGGCAATTTGATAGTTCAGGGGGGCAATTTAAAAATGGACGCGATACGACTATTTCTTCCTAAAACTTATCATTTATTAAGGAAAAGGAAAAGGGAAGGGAGAATTATTAAGGGAACAAAATAATTTTAAAAGGTTAAAAATGGTATATGGGGGGCATAACAGTTTTAGAAATGTTAAGGTGGGGCGTGGCCTAAAAAGTTTGGGAATGCATTGAACTAGACAGATAATGTAGTTTGAAGTTTTCATTAGGAAATTCCTATATAGTGTAATTGAGGTCTAAGGGTTATGTACATTTTTAGTGTTAAATATAAACGTTTGTTTGTTCTTTTGTTTGTTTATTCGTATGTGCTGTAATACCATTTGACTATAATAAACCTTTGTTGACGTATTGCTCACACTTTCGTGAATATTATAGGCATAGTACAAATACATGTCGTACCTACAAATGTATTTTAAATAGCGTTTATGTAATTCTACCTATGATTACACATTCGTTTGATAACAATTAAAAAAAGCGACTGTACACAATAATATTTTAGATTGTGGTTCTCTGTACGATCATGTTTATGGGAAATTATCTATACTAATATTATAAAGAGGTAAAGTTTGTGAGTTTGTGACGTTGTGAATTGTGAATTGTGATGTTGTGACGTTGTAGGGGGTAATCTCAGGAACTACTGGTCCGATTTGAATAATTCTTTCGGTGTTATATTGCTCATTCATCGAGGAGTGTTATAGGCTATATATATTCACGCTGAGACCAATAGGAGCGAAGCGCAGATGAAAAATGTTTTAAAATCGGGATGCTTATTCCTTTTGAGAACGCGAACGAAGTCGCGGGCAGAGGCTAGTAATTAATATAAATAAGTATTGTAAATCGAAGACTCACTTGTGATTGGATACCGTTTGGTATCCGTAGGGGTGGCGGCCGATGAGCAGGCACACTTGAAGAACTGTTGCTGTCGTTCTGTTGACAAATGAAAATCACCCTTTATACCATATCGAAGCGACTATGACGACTCTGTCTGTGGTAAGCATATCGGGTAACGACGCGTCGGTCGACTTAGGTTCTAATTGCTTGAAAGAAAACATATTTAAGAAACCATATAGCATTTTGGTAGGGATTTTTCAAAGGATGTCTGGGGAGCTGCCAAGTTGAAAAACTGTCTGTAACCAACTATAGGTGTATTCCGGGAACTGCATTTGGCACCCAGTGCACCTGTAGGTTTTATATGTTTACCATCTTAGACCACATCGTCATTTACCATCGGATTGAGATTTTAGTCAAACGGTAAAATCTATAAAATATTTAAATAAAAAACCTTTCATTTTTCAAAACTACTTCAAATATCATTTCGAGCTGTGTTTTACCAGATATATAACTTCCAATGCTAGAATAACTATTTAAACGTAATCATGATAAGCTACTTCCGTGTTATCACAAAAAAAAATTAAATACATATTGAAAACTTGCTTTAAAAAAGGTTTGAGCACTTTCATATTAAATGCACCGCGCTCGCAGACTGCTACGTGGCAAGCTCGTGTTATATGTTTTCGCAAGTCTAACCTAACCTAATTAAAGCGAGACAAAACGGCAAGATGTCTACCGTTCGTCGAGCGCGGTGCATTTAATACGTAAGTACCCAAACTTTTATAAAACAAGTATTCAATACATATTTAACTTTTTTGTAATAACACCGCTTATGTCTACGATTTTGCACAATTAGTATTTTTTTGCCATTCATATTTTTGTAATAAATAGTAGTCATTGTGATACAGATAACAAAAGAGACCCTTCACCATGACCAACAATACTTAGATACGTCAACAATCCATTTTTATATATATAAATCTAGATAAATAGGAATCCGAGTATAACTTGTACTTGAATTGTGCGGTCATGAGATTTATACAAAAACTGCTACAATGCTAGTCAATAAATTATATTTCTTTGTGAGAGAGCAAAACGAGCTGCTAAACTTGCTAAGCTCGGAATATTTTTGTTGTACTTCAATGGTTCCGCGAACTGTCGACGGGTACGGGGGAGAATACCCCCTAAGCCTGTAAGTAAGGCGCGACACGAGGCGACGAGAATCGTGGCTTGAGAATTTTAAAAAGTTTTCATGAAGGGCCACCACATATTGTCGACAATACTGCTGAAGCTTTCACTGTGACAATAAACACTAGGGTTGTACCGTGGTGAGTGTTATAAACCGTCTTTTTCTTTACTTTTTAATAAGTCAGTAGTGCTAACATCACTAAGATAAATATCATTTTAATAAGAAAATCACTGCTTACTAAATCGGTATTATTGTCGGGTTTATTTACCAAAATATTACTTTTTAATATCTCTTATTTTAATACAAAAATAGAACATTTTTGTAACTTGTGTTACTTTTAATTTAGTTTCACATAAATTTAATTCATGACTTACACATCTAGCATACATTAGATCATTTACTTAACTACCCAATAAAATATCAAATTACACAAAACTATAAAAATATCATTCCGATTCCTAAAACAATAGTGCATACAATTAACAGAGAGCACGCGAATTGTCGATTCCATCGCAATTCGATTAACCGATTGCCAGATTTAGCGTATGCATTTCGCTATTAAATTCATTTTCATGCATCGATAAACCGGACAATAATCTTTCCCATCACTACAACGTGAACGGTTGGATGTAGCGACGTAATTCTGTAGTCAAAGCACGCGTATCTTATTATTTATCGGGACCTTCTCTAGAGGAGACATTACGCCTTTCGAGTTTTGTTATTTTATTATAGGTATAATGGTTTCAGAGTCAACACTCGCCCATTTATAAGGGTTATAGTATCTTGAAAATTTGAAGTCGTTTACGTTCTTTCTTTATATTGTTTCTAGGTGTAGGTTTTTAGATTCCTTACAATCTGAAGGTTATCTTTTATTTTTTGATCAAAATAAGAAATTTAGCACGGCTAGTATTGGTCTAGATATGTTAAGTTTCGTTTTTACAGCGTATAGAAACAAACAATAATTTTGATTGCTGTAGAAAAAAATTTTTCACTGAAATAAGAAACTAATGCCTAGATAAAGGATGTTGGCTTCAGTAATACTATTTTTATGTTGAGCGAATTATAAAGGAGTGTCATAAGTAACAGCAATAATTTGTATGTTTTGAACTAAGAGTAAAGAGGTCTAGAAAATATAAAAAAAAAAATGTTACTCGACTGACCTTGTACGGGTACGGTCTGTGATGAACGCGACCGTTCTGAGGCGCTGCCATCGTGTGTGCTGGCTTCTTGAACTCGCTCTCTCGCCGCGAAGGTGGACCTGTTGACAAACGAAATACTCACATCAATACTATTATGGACATATATTAAAATAAAACCGAACTGAGGTCATTATCCTTTTTCTTGGATAACATTGAATTGGTATGCGTCGAAAGAATATTAAATTCCGATTCTGAAAACAATTATTTTTCAGTCGTAATAAAAATAAGCCGATGAACACATTTTAGCTATATAAATAGATAAATCTAAAGTTTATATCTGTAATTTAAAAATAACAGTCTTTTACTAAATGGCTATTAAAATATACGCGGTACTTATAAAATAAACCTGATTTTCAGAAATGTTAGACCTATTTTGACGTAACTTAACTGGCAGATAGCTGATGTTATAAAAAGTTATTTAGGTTATTTTTATTAAAAAAAAAAAATAGGATTCCGCGGAAATCAGATAATTTAAATGATTCTCTGTTCCATATTCGCATGGTTCATTTTCTAAGATAACAATTGGTATTATTATGTCAATCAATAATACCACGTATTCATATGAACGCAGTCGTTTCCTATATATCAAAAAACTTGATCTAATTGATTGATTGATTAAAAGTAGCCGCTAATATACGATTTACATAATTTACACAAATCCATTTTGTCAGTTTAAAATTTACCGTGTTCGTACATACACAAATATTTCTTAGATATTGCCCGCGATTCGTTCGCATTATTGAGGATCTGACCTATTCATAGGAAGCTGTAAAATTTGTTCTGTATGAAAAGTACTATGTACTCCAGTATCAAAAAAAAAACATAATGATCCGTTGAAGATTCAAGGCGCGAAAGACGTAACAGACAGACAACAAACACTCTCGGCATTCGTTATATTAGTCAGGATTTATTTATACCATAAAAATATCATAAATTCTTCAGCAAATTAATACCAAAATATAAAAGTATTTTTAATTCAACTTGTACATAAAAACTGGTAGGTTAAATGCAAACGATAAACGTATAAATTATACAAACTATTTGCTAACTTATCTACTCGTCTACTTTGTTTCATTTGCCTCCTTAATTTCCCTATTATCAACACATTTTCTCAAATTAAAAAAACATCAACTTTAGCATTTTAGTTCACAGATGTAATCAGAAACTAAAGATTTGTCGTAAATTAACTAAACATGAACATGTTCATAATTGTTGAGATAAATTTTGCTCATTAAATTTTTATCTTTCCATAGTACAAAAAAGAAAAAAGTTTGTTAAAAATTAAGTCGCTTCCGCTATCTGTTTCATTCATTCTCTTAAACTATCTAATGGATTTTAATACAGTTATTTAAATTTAAATACAGCAATAGATAGAGTGATTCAAGGGGAAGGTTTATATGTATAATATATACGTACAGAAAAGCCGAAAAATTTGAAGATTTGTAATGTGATGTTGGAACAAAGATAGTTTTGTTTGCTTAAGTCGCAAGCGTTGGCTAAACCTTACGAGATAGATTAAATTGTACTACGGAATTGTATAACTTGAAATAATCGATAAAAATGTCCCGGGTGGTATATATTTATCTCTGAAAGGTAACCCACATTAATCATTTAATCTTTTTACAAAAATAATTATGTGTTATTTACCAAGCCATATTATACAATAGAGTGTTATTCCTTATCCAACTAAATACATTACATACGTTGTACATGTCATGTAAATCAGAACTGCACTTAACAGTGTTTAAATAAAATGGATACCCGAGCAAAGCTGGGGCGGGTCGCTAATAAAAGAATAAATAATGTTATTAATTTAGAAGTAATATGTGTCTGAATAGACAATACGACAACTAGACAAGTTTATCCGAGCCTCAGTCATTAAACTCGAACGCTCTGTGCCACAAGAGAGAAATTAGGCAACTGTTGAAAATCTTCAACGAGATTTTTATGGATTAATAAAAGCCTTTCACCTCGTCTCGCGAAGTCTCCGAATCATAAGACACTTAAATTCCCGCATAACTAAAGGGGAGCTCCGGGTTAAGGCGGCTGTTCTCTCCCCGCGGAGTTGCCAAGACCAAAGATTCAAATCACAAGTAATGACTGTTAATCGCTGCAGTTAAAATGGAGATATCACATTATAAAGCATTACATACGAATGTACTTTAAGGATTGATTTATGTTGTTGATTATTTATTATATTCATCAAAACAATGGCTTCAAATGTTTAATTTATTCAAGTTTTACTTTGTTTTAATGATATAAAAAACACTTTCTCTCATTTTGTACATGTTGTATACATATTTAGCAGCGTTTATGTCAATTTTTGTTCACCAAACTCAGTTTTGTGGTACTATGCAGTTATTGTAAATAAATTAAAATTAGCTTTGGCTTCTATAACAAAACTCCTAATTCACATTATAAATATAAATATGTTTGTTTGTTTCACATTTACGCCTTAAATACTTAACCAATCATCATGAAACTTAGCATACGAGTACACGTTGCGAGGTGTACAGAAAAGTGCATAGGGATGTCTCTCGTCTCGAGGACGTCTCGTCTGTGGAATAGTCCAATTTTCCATTTACAGAAGCTAGTCAATACTAAAAAAAATTCAAGAGAATAGTATATATATATATATATATGGCAAGCCGTTCTAAGTAACGATACAGTCTGTAGTGTATAAAACAGTACAGTAATCCAGAGTACGTTATTAAAAATAATGATCCCCGGAAGCGGACGTTTGACCTGGCAACTCTTCTCCCAGTGTTACCGTCGTTAGGCCCCCTGTCCCCTCCGGGCGGGCCGCGTGGGGAATCTCGGCTAGGTGTTTAGCTGGTTTATGGAGATTGCGATCAGGACAAAGGAGTCCGAGTTACTACCGCTACATATATTGCAAACTGATCCATATAGTACGGTATACGGTACACACACCTTTTCCTTTAACTACGGACGGTGTTTTATGGTTCCTTGATGGTATTCTTTACTCTATATAACCAGCGGTTGTATTAGCGTTTATATAGAACTGAATTATTCATTTCTACAGTGTGGCGGTTAATTAAAACTACCAATAATGCAAATTGCAGAAGCAAATATTTTTGTAGATCCCCTTAATATCTTCTCTGTCAGTTATTCACACATAATAAAATAATTTAAAGAAATAATTAGCCAGATAGTTGCAGCCATTTCTGAAGTGATGTTCATACATACATTTTGCAATTAATTTTTATTTGTATAATTTTACCTATTTTACTTTCACAGTGCCTATCTAGTCATAACTTGTTTTTTTTTACGTGTTAATTAATTGTCATGTGATTAAATCGAGAAAGGTTATAACAGCAATTGTTAATAAAAAACAATAAGAGTAATCGTTCATCGAGCTTTCATTTTAATACAAGCAATATTTAGCATTGTAAATAAACACAATTTAAGCGTTTATTGAATTTCCGGGCTAATATTTAAAGCAACTGATTCGATTATGACAATTGTTTTACTCAACAATGCTACGATTTTTTGAGGTATTAACTACGCTACAAATAATCATACTTTTTCACAGAAAAGGTAATAATGAAAACACTTAATTTAAGTAACTTAAGATCAGTTAAGTATTAGGGTTAAATAGAGATGAAAAATTTACAGAACAGTCAAATGTAGGGTTAAATAGAACAAATTCTCCATAATTAATGAAGACGAAACACAGATCGGATAAAATACAATAAAACTCTTTTCAGAAAAATAAAGCTCCAGCCAGTAAATAATAAAACGAATTCTGATGAATATATAATCAGAAGAGCACAAATTGTATTTATGTTATAAAAACCTTAATAAATCACCTAAAGTTACAATAGATACATTGAATAATCTTTTATCTTTGTCTATATTAATCGTGAAAAGTAAAATCAAATCAAATAAAGAATAAAAATAAACCACTGAAAAGTATTTATTTACCCGCTACAATTCTACTAAAGCCGTTCAACCGTTTGTAACTAGCTCTCTCGGGGTTTTAAACTTCGACTTCGATAAAACATGTGAAAATAAATAGTTACAAAAATCACTAGAGACGGAACTTCTATTTTATTTTGCGGTATACAGCATCTGATTTTTCTTGGTGTCCATCCCTTTCTTTGTCTTTTTTTAATGTACTTTATAAGTTTAAGTCTAAGATGTGGTCTTAAATGATAAACACGTTAAGCCTAGGAGACTGAGTCTCAAGTGGTAGTTAGCCAGGCGGACTTAGCCCTACCACTATATGGTTAGACTCTTATTAGTAGACTTCTTTTTAATTTGTTACTGTTTGAAATCAGCCAGTGCATATCTAGAAGCCGACATAACATATTGCATCATATTAACTCTCATGCACAGTGCCGTCACTATACCGTGAAAATATAAAAAAAAAACTGTCAAGGGACGCTTAGTAAAGGTGAAACATTTAAGTTTATATTGGAATGTATAGTTTAAAATCTTATAAATCTTACGAACGTCGGATAGAAATAGGGGTTAATAGCTCTCACACAGGCAAGGAATCAACTATGTAGTATATACTTGCACTCACACACAACAGAGTCGAGAGCGGTGAAGTCGAGGAAACATGACGGCATAACAGAGTGTCATGCCATCTGTCGTAACGGCATAGAGGTTGATTTTACTGCCAAGACGCGCCAATACACGTTTCAAATAACAAAACTCTTTTTTAAAGGATGTATTCATTAAGCTCGTCGCTTTTCATACTATACCGTGATATATAATTATTGACTATTTGGAAAATAGTAATAGAACGGTCATACAAATGGTCTGGAATGAAAATTAATATGAAGAAATCCATAGACAATTAAACAAATAATAGTATCATAAAAATAGTGGTACAACGCTTATGCAACATCGCCCAGTAAACCGATTTACATTTGATTAATGACCAACGAGACATTAATTGGTTTACGATATATTATAACTATAAAGTTATATAATCAAGAAGTTTATGGATTTTTATGAAAACACTGCTACAACTTAATTAGTTTAATATATCAAAAGCACATTCCATATTTTTTTCCCATGTCAAAATGAGCTAAATCCATTTTTTATCGTCCATATAATATCTTCAATTTTTTTAACATTCTCAGTTTTTATATATCAAGAACGAAGTTCATTTTTGCCGTCCATAAAGTTGTTAGTATTTTCTTAATCTTCGTAGTTTACATGTACAAAATTTTAAGATTTTGAAAAATAACATAAAATATTAGGAAAAGCTAATATTGGATTTAGGTAATTTTATAATGCAACGACTCATTTATAATATCATTATGAAGGCTATTTTATGGCATATTTCATGACATAATCGCTTTCTATGTTCACACTTCATTAAAATCCTTGCAGGTCGTTGAAACCAACATAACGGCAACGAATACCCATAGTTTTTATTACCGACGATCGCCTTTGTTCCTATACTGTCCTTTTTCCATCAATTACTGTACAATTATTTTGTCGACTTAGTATTAAAAAAAATTGCATTCATATTGGAACTAGCTTTTGTCCGCGGTTTCGATTGCTTTTCTCTAGATTTGATCTATCATACGAGAATAGTACTTTTTCTGGATGAAAAATAGCTTATGTCCTCTTATGTACACCGGACAACGTGTATACAAAATTACATAATGAACGGCGGAATAATTAAGACGTGGAAGCGTAACAAGGTGTGTAGGTGATAGTCACGCTGAAGCTACTACCAGTTTCAGCATAAATGGGTCGACCCATCCGGAGTAGTACAACCCTCTCACAGAAAACCGACGTGAAGTAACAGTGCTTGCATTGTGCGTTTCGTTCGGTCAGTGAGGACGACGGAACCCCACATCCTCTCTCCCCCTCCTCCCTGCCCTCTCTCCCAAACACAAGCTGGCAACGCACTTCCGACTTTCCTGGTGTTGCTAATGTTTATGGACAGCGGTGATCACTTAATGTCAGGTGACCCGACTGTTCATGTGCCTCCTATGATATAAAAAAAATCAGACAAATAAGCCCACATTTGCGACTACAATATTAATAAGGATACTAGATCGTATGTGTTAGATTTAGTTTTGAAACAATTATGGCTTAAATGATAATGTGTTCGGACACAACGTCGATGGACGTAAGTTCGAATGAAAGCGTAAAAAAAAAAAATATATAAATTATGATTCGTATTAAGTAGAGATCATCCATACGACCGCCGACATGATATCACGATATCGAAACCAATTTCTTATTCAATCTTAGCTCGATTACAACCACGCACGTAGTAGCAACGTTTGATTGGTCAATTTAATATTTCCCATCAGACAGTACACATACTGCCAGCACTCGCCCCGCGACCGCTAATGCGCAACACTAACGAGATCCGATCGTAAGTGATTCTCATTTCACGATCATTCGCCGAGAGTTACCCTACGATAAAGCCGACGTTACTGTAGGGTGACACCAAAATACATTTATATTACGGTATATACGAATTTATTCACTTATAATGTTTACTACCAATCGTTTGTAGTCCTGTGAAGCTGTTAAGACCTTGCTAGGTCAATAGCGTAGTCAGTTCGAAAGAAAAAGCCAATCGTGAACTTGAATGAACTTTCTGATACAGTCTTATGCATCGACTATCTTTGCGATTGATAAACAGTCTTAGAACTTCGTTTTTCGCACCTCGAAAGTCCAAATTCTCAAACACTCGAAAACATATTTTATTCCCTTCCTTTAAAACTCCAAAAACTCTATGACTCGAAATTTCAACCCTATGTATATAAGATGAAATAATGAGTCCCTACAAGCCATTTCAGTGTTTTCTTCCTTTCATAAATTGAACAAAAGATGTCAGACCTCTGTTATTGAATATAAATTCGAACATGTCGAACTACTTCTTCTGTAACTCAAAAAAAAAAGTAAATTATCGACTTTAAGAATTTATCAACAATGTCAAGTCATAGTATGTTAGAAGGAATCTTAACCTCTAGAAGTCAAATATTGCCCTACAAAATCCACCTAATCCGAAATCTTTCGTACGTCGAAAACTACTCGATTTTTCGATGTCACTCTTTAAGTTCGCATTACAGAGGTTCTACTAGTTAATAAAATAATTTATTTATTTTTCTTCTCCGTTATCTACGGTTTAGACGACGCAGTCTAAATACGCTTATATCCAACAGGTCAATGCAGTAATTATACATAAACTGTAAACTCTTTGTTCCTAGACAGTACTTCAGCTCCTTTTCGGTTTTTTTTTTATATGTAAGTACTTACTACTCAGTGTTATACGTATGTGTAAAAGAGAAGTAGACAAACGATTTGTTTTCTTGATGTTTTCATATAGAACATTTTTCTACATGCAGATCCTTTATTCCTAATTTTGAAGACACATAAAATAACAAGCGAAAGAATTATTATATTTTTGTAATGCAATGGAGTGTGAATTCATAGTAACGAGTAAGCAAGATTTATATCTCCGTGGCTTCATACATAGGCATTTATGAAATATATATTTAAAAAAAACTTTAAGTTATTCCCTCGTTACTCTCTTATTTACAATATAAACATAATCAATCGCGAAATATTAGTATAATGTATCATTGATAAATATGTATCCGGAATATATAAAATTCTTAAATCATGGCTACCCTACATATCTGCCATGTTGATGCAATTCGATCTACTCATTGGATTAGAGCTAAAAAGACAGCTCGCTGACATCCTCGCAATAAACCCGACGCGACGTCTTACTCGGTAGCTAATCGTATTATGAGTCGTTTCCACTTGTCAATCCAACGTGGTCAAATTGTTTCAAGCAATTTAGCTTTAGTGCTTCAAATGAGTTAAATATACTTATGTATAATATTTCTGTAACTAAACGAGTATTGGTATTAATTAATCCAGAAACTTAATCAGTCCACTAAAATAATCTATTTTAATCAGCTGAATACTAACGTAGGTTTTTATTCATCTGTATTTTACTTTTAATTAGTAATTGCTCGCGACTTCGTACGAGTTAATAACATTATGAAATTTAATAACAAGAAAGCACACCTTTACACAACAATACAGGTCTGAATCTAGTATTATTTATTATATTAGTGATTTATTTTAGAATTGTACGAGTGTCTAAACTTACTTCATATTTCCAGCATATACCTCTGTATATTAGTATGTGTTTTATTACACCAGGTTCAAATCGATTATTCTAGATTTATGGAGTTTAAAAATATTCAGAAATATAATAATGATGATTTATAAAATGCGCATTATCTATATATTAATACGTGAAGCAAAAAAAAACTGTACCTCTTAACCTATTTGCCGTAAACGGGTGAACTTGAAATTTGGCATAGTTAAAGTTTATATGGCGGAGAAGTGCAGAAAGCTGTTTATTTTGTATAAAATGCATTAGAAGTACATTAAATCTATTAAAATATGCACTACTCACACTACTGCTTGAATTTTACATAACATATACACACATGTAAATAAAAAAGACATTTTGACAGCCGTCAATAATTACGAAGTTCAAAAGAGGTTGTGAAGGAGGTTGCTATGCTTGACTGTATGTATTTTTTAACTCTTACGTTCCATTTACCATTTTTCATCCTACATTCAACAATGACATTATAAAATATAACTATTATTGTAACGTTTATTATTTTTTCGTAAAATTATATTTGGTTAAAATTTGAGCTTAACCACGTGGTTTTTGTTTCCAATTTATAATTAATTTTCATTTTCATTTAAACATAGATTTTTTTTAATGATTATATAATAAATATCATGGCAAATGGCAAATAACTGAGTAGACATGATGAAAACCTTTGATTATAGAAGTATAATATCCTTTGACAAAAGAACTCTAATAAAGTTCAAACTTTAAAAAATCAATTTACTATGGTCGAAAGTCGACCACTGGGCGCCCACTAGTAAGATATTAACACACTTCGACAACGGGACATACTGAGTTGATGCTGTACGACGTGGTATTACCACACAGCTGCGTTCCATTCTGCTCCATACCGTGTAGTCCGGTGAAGTTGTTAAAACCTTGCTAGGTCAATAGCGTAGTCAGTTCGATGAAATTATAAATGCCCCATACCTTCTTTAATAGTCAACAATACACACGATCAAGAATACGGCCTGTCATATCTGATGTTAAAATAAATTATAATCAACCCTATAACACTTCAATCTCCTTGATAGAGTGCAGAGTTTTCTACGCGAGTGATATTTTCATTTACAATATATGTAACAAGGGTAAAGTGAAAAGTATTAGCGAAAATAAATTTTTAAAACATTCATAGACAACTCACATGCAAATATGACGAGCAGAAACGAAACGCAAAACAATGACACTGTGTGTAGTCTCTTTTTTTATTACATTAGATAAGATAACGCGACACGCCTTCCACCAGTGACCGGATTCGCGCGAAACGTCCTTATCTCTTCTCTCGGTTTAATATTAAATGCCCATTTAAAATACTAACTCTGAACACGTCAACAAATCACGTATTCTGATTAAATAGATTTCCAAGAAGAATTCATTAAACGAACTCTTTTAAAACAAAATTAATTAGTCGCCGCGGCAAGTTACTAGTAATTATTAGCGATTAAAATTCAACGTATACAAATAAAAGCTAGAATATGGATATAATTTTAGCTATAACAGACTAAAATACTTGTTTCTTTCGATTATAACTTAAATTTATCTAACATCTAGGAAGCCGTAGACTATATCACCACATTTATTGACGAGATTATAAATTTAAAATACAACTTTTGATATAAAACTGAGAATTTAAGGAACAAGCAATGCTAGCTCAGTGGTCAGTCTTTAAACACCGCGTCAATTGAAGTAAGTTCGAATGATTTAGTGCAGTTGATGAAGTGAAATATCGCAAAAATAATAATAGTATGAGAGGAGAATGTTTTCTTTGTCTAAGTCCGCCTGACTAGTTTCCACTCTAAAGCGCCGCGCGCCCATATGTGGATTCCGACAGCTACACTTGTTGACCATCTTAAAACAAATTGTCATTTATCACCCAGTGAGATTGTCCTTAAACACTAAAACCTAAAAATTATGAAAAACATAATCAAAATAGTGTTGCCTGTAGCATAACATTTAATCGTTTCGCGAGCTCGGTCCTCGACACGGGACGAAGAGTCGCCAAATTATACCCTAAAACCCTATTAAAAATAAAGTGACGTAAGAATAAATACAATAATCACATTCTTTTAGTTTAACATATAACTTAAAGTCAAAAAGATTTTCCTAACGACGTAACTTACCTAAATCTTCTTACCTTAAAAGAATAAAAATGTACTATTCCAATTAATGATAACTGTTTGAATACTTGTTTTATGTTCACAGCATCACTGCTTTAACACTGCACGATTGTTAGCTTGTATGTAATATGTAACATATAAAATTGCCCGACGATGCCATGATTCATTCGAAACGCGTTAAGAGGAGATCAGATGAACATACAACAAAAAACGTATTGCGTCATTTGGAAGCGCAAACGCGTCACCGATCGCCGGAATCCCGTTACGAGAAACATTAAAATACAAATCAGACTAACCACTGATTAAATGAAAATAGAGCAAAATCGAAGCCAAATTACGACATTTTTTATTCTTGTATTACCAATCCATACATAATAGGCAAGACTGAACGTAATTAAATGTAATCTCGCACTAAACTAAATGCTCAAAACACTGTTGTGGTAGGTACTCTGTCTGGTTGATTTTACGTGAATTTTCTGATAATTAAAGCGGATAAATATGAAATTCCGATCTCGACAGAGCGGAAAAGTCCCATGTTTTCTATTACTGATAAAATTATTGTTTATAAGTTATACTTATTTGTTAATAAAATCGTCGAACGTCATACGAAAACCAGTTCTGCATAACATTATCGTCTTTCCTGCCAGATATTCAAATACATATTAACAAAAATGTAAACAGTAGTTATATGAAATAGGTACTGGCTAAAAGTAGTAAGTTGATAAATGACGTCATTCTTCATTTTAATTGACATAATATGATTTGATTGACAGATGTTTTAAAAATCGAATACACATTTAACAGCATATATTATCGAGCAAGGGAACAATTCACAAAGCAAGAGTCGCTGCTACCCATTGATAATTTGCTTGCAAATATTGGATAGGCTTTGAAAAACAGGATGTCACAGTCTCGGCCAGCAGTTTGTTTTTTAACAAGCATTCACAATACAGAGATGCTCATTTATTCTTAATGACAACCAAGAGACGATTTCCGAGTTTGGAACTTTTGGAACAACTGAGTTGCGAACCGGTCACCTTTGAGAACCACTGTGTTAAGGTAATGAGAAATCTTGGCGGCAATCTGACAACAAAAAAAAACGAAACCCATTTGCAACAATGATGTATAATGTAACCCGATGAGTCGGCAACCTTGATTGCCACACATGGGGTAGTTTTTGTGTACGCCGGTGAAGGACTTTGGGAAGCGAAGTACTGCGGGGAATAGGAGGGGGGTAAAGAACAATGGCGACCGCTCGCGCTGGCCAATGACGTGAGCACCTGCGGCCGTTGACACGTGCGCTCGCGCAGCACATGCTCGACCGCCCGCGTGTTTCATCACTAATTACATACGATTATTGTGCGAATGTTGTTATAGAATACAGAAAAACTTTTTTTATTTAGTTTCGCAATGTTCTTTACATAAGTATTTAAACAGAAAGCAATTCATAATTTTTAATATACAGTCAGTCCTCGTATTTACGGCATGTTAGGTTCTCGAAATACGCGACGTAAATCGAAACGACTTAAGTCAATACATATTTTTTCATGTTTACATGTAAAACTCGAGGGTTAGATTAGGTTAAATATGTATGTAAGAACAAAAACTGTCAAAGATGTAAGAAGAAACCAATATATTTCGTCTCGATTGTCCGTTGTCCATGAACTAACTGATCAAAATCAGTGACATGTGTGGGGTAATCCTCGCGAAAAGTGAATTCTCCTATGCCGGAAATCGAAACAATTGACGTATGCTTGAGGAATTGTCTCAAAACAATGTTCGACGTAACTTGAAACGACGTAAATCGAAACGACGGAAGTCGAGGACTAACTGTATATATGTATTACTAAATACTAATGATATTATGATTTAAAAGTTGTAGATACATCACTTACATGATAATTTAACGAAACAATGACACGATAACGCACACATACGTAAAGTGATATTGCAAACCCACACTGTCTTAGATAAAATCTGGAAATAAGATGATATATTCCCAAAATCGGTGGTGAAAATAAAACATTATATATTGCTTAGATACGGGCGGATTGACGAGGCAGCCGTCAAAAGTAAGCTAGTTAGCCAAGTTTTAACGAGGTGCTGTAGAAGCGTGTAAGACGTATCTACAGCTTTATAGTTATAACATCGTTTTTAAATACAGTATGTACTTACGATGTTTAATAAGTAACTTTTAAAAATCCATATTCTCAAAAAGTAAAAATAAATTTCGTTATCATCAATTCCACCTCAACAATAGGTAGGTACTATTATTGGGAATTAAGCCAACTTATTACTCCCAGCGTGCAACAGGCCATCAAAAAAAAAAGAACGAAATGGTGGCTAAAATGCGGAGCACGCTCCATCTTTGTTAGCGTGAGGTCGGAACAAAACGTAACGTACAGTGGAAGCGGGTCAATGCAATACGCGACGACATATGCCGAGGCCTTCCCTTTCGTTTTAAGGAAGACTCCGAGATATATACTCTGTGATAACGCGAGCTCATATTAAAATAATACGCAGTAACTATATTTTTTTCACAAAAACACAATGATTTTCCATTACGTTGTATATTTATTATACCTGCCTTATGCAACAACAAACTTTCTCCTTGAGTTGTATCAATAAACCATTCGCAAATTATAACACACAAATGAAGAGTTTAACGCATTAATGTTCCCACACAGATTTATACAACCTGGCATCTATTATAAGAAAACGGCTAAAAAGTCTCAACAAGATAAATTACATCAAGAAAATCAAAGATCACGGATCTGCAGGTCTTTTCCGTGGTCGAAATTGCTTCCTTCCTATATATCTGAGCGGTTTAACCTATAACTTGTTTTTTCATAGATTGCGGTCCAAGTTCAGTTTATGTTTTCTAAGATAGCATGTGCTAAATCACAATTTTATCTACGGTCTAAAAACAGTAGGTTGCATGATACATAAAAAAGATCTTAAAACCCTGTTTCTATGAGGAACCTTCACTCAGATATACGAGATAGATTTTTCTCATGCACAGAATTAATTAGAAATTATATTAGTTTATTCAGATAAATAGATAAGACTTTTTATATCTAAATATTTTCACTCCGGTACCATAAAGAACTGAATCGAACTGAAATAGTTTAGAGAAATTATCCGACACAAAATACATATAAGAATTGTCGAGGTACGTATGTTTGGTACACATATATGTTTCAATAAGTAATATAAGTATGAATATGTAGCTTAGCCTAGATTAGCTGAGATAGGTCGCGAATTGAATGAATTAGGCAACAGCCCAAGCCGAGGTGTGCCGTGCACCATTGAGCTAGTTTTCAAAATAAAATCGGCTGAGTGCCTTAAGCGCTCGCCTTAGTAGTCCGGTGAAGCTGTTAAGACCTTGCTAGGTCAATATCGTTGTCAGTCAATTGTTCAAGTAACAATTCAAGTGTGAAATGAAGAAATTAACGTAAATTTAACTATATTTACATAGCATTTACCACGTTTCATTTTCATGTAACTTTTTAATTACACAATTACTCGAAATATAATATAAAGTTTGTCATTTTAGTTATCCGCATATATTAGAAGAAATACAAGTCAAATATAAATTATGTATCTTATGTATAAACAGAAATAGAATACCTAGAAAGACAATACGAAAGTCCGCAGTCCATACCCGCACGCGAGAGCTTCCGCGTCCGCGAGCACGAAACCCCAATTGATTCTGCCAACATTTGACCTTTGCTTTTACAACGAGTTTTGGACACGTTACTTTCTAAAAATTAATACCATTATTACCTCGTCTATTGCATTGTTCGTTTCAAACTTCCTTTAACTCCAGCGTTGACAAACGTCATTGGAATCCGAACCCCTTTTAAAAGGGAATCGGTAATGAGTCATAATTTCGGTTAAGAATTTTCACTATTCGTTGCCGTGAGTAAAGGACGGTTAACCTTTGTACTAATCTTTGCTATTAATCTAAACGTTTTGATTGTACATATTTCATACATCTTAACGCGTTAAATGAATAAAACATACATTAGTAGTCACAATAACCTTACCTGATGACCATGTAACCATAACACAAAATAATGTAATAATAGACTACATACAAGACCATAGCTATGACCAAATATTTTATGGATTAAAGTAATACAAAATTTGTAATGATAACAGAATTTTTTCTAACGCCGAACTGGTCAGGTATTATCACACTCAAGTTAAAAATCTGCCAAGCATATGAATGTTTCAGCCACATCACTTGATTACACTCACTCTTCCAGCATATATATAGGTATAGATGGTGGCAATTTACATATATAGGAAGGAAAGATTGTAAGAAGAAAAGGTTGTAAATGTATAGGTTATCAAATAAGACAATAAAAGAACAAAACAAAACGACAAAAAGAAAGCTGTAAGAAAACAACACAAACTACTAGAAAATGAAATAGACATAAATAGATTAAGTACAGCGATATTGTAGAAATAAGATAAACACGTAACAAATATCTCTAATGTACGTCTGAGGAACGTGGGCTGATAACAAAATAAAATAAAAAGTCTTACAACAAGTTTTAGTATTTTAAGCCACATTGTCATTGAATATCAATTAAAATCTACGAAGAATGGTTATAAGAACTTTATGCTGCGTAAATCCTAACAAGCAGCCTATAATAATATCAATATTTCCAATTTTTTCAAAATCAAAATTGTATCCAAAAAATTACAACGGAATTCCAATTGCAATGAATAAAACATTTCCTTCCTTTAAAACTGTAACTTTTCATTTTTGAAGATAAAAATGGAAAGTCTATGTTAAACGCTAAAGCACTAGAGTGTGAATTGAAATACGGTTACTGCATCAGTATTCAAAAAAAAGTGATCTCAGTGACTTAATAAAAGCCTGAGAAAAAAGCTTATGTTACTTATCGCTCTATATGTTTCAATAACTCATATAAGTAATGAATATGTAGCTTAGCTTAGGTTAGCTCAGATAGGTCGCGAATTACATGTATCAATCAACAGCCCAAGCCGAGGTGTGCTGTGCACCCTCGAGCTAGTTGCCCAAATAAAATCGGCTAAGTGTCGTAAGCGCTCGCCTTAGTAGTCCGGTAAAGTTGTTAAGACCTTGCTAAGTCAATAGCGTAGTCAGTTCGAAAAAAAAAAAACTTATCGCTCGAGCAATTCAGAAGAATGATAAAAATAGCAAGCTATTGAAGCGTAATTAACCTAACGCTTTCGGGGAAATTTCAGCATTTAGAACCCTTCTAAAAATAGCAGTTTTAATACTGCTAATATCTATGGAAATACAATAATCAATGTCACTGAACTTTATTATGAGAGGCCATTAAAGTATTACATAAGCACTGATCGGAGTGGGGGAGTCCTTGATTTGCTTGTTTTCGATGATAATATAGTGGATTAGGGGTCCGGGTAGTGATTACGTCACTAATATTTCTTTATTAAACCGGAACAGATTTAGATAAATGTTTACGTAAGCATGGACCCCTTCCCAAGAACGTTGCTTACTTTTGCTGACCAGGGGGAGGGGGTAGTCAGAATTTACAAAAAATCTGCTTACGTAATACTCGAACGGCACCGTAATGAAAACAAAATTGAAATCTCCGAATTCTGATAGTGAATAAAGGTCCCGCAGCAATTAAATTAGACTACAAATTAGTAAATCTACTCCAATATTGCTAATTTTAGTTTTAGAAAATCAGTGTCTCGTTACATAATCTATTCCCAAATAATATTACACAAGCTTTCGAATTTAATTGAACTAGATTGATATTTTTAGGCCCTTATTTGGTAAAGATTACTAAACCTTGCAACTTTAACAGTCTTTTCGATCCGACAGAGATGCCTTATGAAATGTATGAGACCTGATTAACTTCTCTTTGAATGTAGACGAGTTACAAACCACAACAGGAACCCACTGTAACTATTGGTTTAGAAAATATAGTTTACATAGACATATTTTTATGTGATACATTAAAGAATATCTAGGGGAAAGTGGGGGAATTGGGAACACTTAACTTCAAACGCTAAAAAATATTAGAAAAAGGTTATAAACTAAATCAAATTTTATTGCTACATAAACTTTAGTTATCTATGTACTTAGTAGTCATAAAACGTTGTTTAAAATTTTTCGTTTTAATAAAAATATAAACGAAAACAAAAAACATTGCCGTTCCTGTTTGCCCGATACCCTATGGGGTAATTGAGATCATCCCGTGGGGGAAAAGGGAATGGTATGAGGTAATCAAGAAAAACGTTTGATCGATCTTTCTTACGTAATTACAAGGCATCTGAAATAATTTATAAAGTTTAAATATTTTTACACAATCAACCAGCAGTTCTATGGGTAATTAGGAGGGTAAGGGGTAATTGGGAACGTTCCAAATTATCTAACTAATACCGTTCCTAATTACCCGAATCAGTCAATATACATAAAAATGGCCGCCACTTTCAAAAGCATTTTTCATTAACTTCAATCTATGTTACATTTGAAAACAGATACTGCCTGTATGATATGAGCAAAAACATAATACCTTTGAACTCAAGAATATGATACTTACATGCGTTATAACTGAGGACAAAAATTATATCGAAAATACAAAAATAATTGTTCGACTTACAGTGACAAAACTAGTGCGTCCTTTCAATCCTACTTTTGCATAAGCTATGAATGGCTCTCCATTCAGCCGTAGAATAGGTTCGCGACAGTGTAGTACGGGGAGATGTACTATTTATCTAACTGTTCCCATTTACCCGTCGCTCTCAATTACCCCACTCTCCCCTACTTATTAATTATTAAGGCAGATGTATCCCTTTGAAACCCGATCTATGAATCACCACAATGAATGAGTTTAATACACCGTGTTTTCAAACCAGCAAATAGCATATATTCTATTATTATGTTAGCATTTTTTTTAGTTAGTAAATACTCAACATATGCAAGCACCATAGGTTATAAATACACAACACTTGCCATATGCTACATAATCTACTGTAATGCTAAAGATGCTATTACTGGCTTCAGCATGAATGGGTCGGCTCGCTCGGGGTAGTACAACTCTCTCACAGAAAACGGACGTGAAGTAACAGTGCTTGCATTATTGTGTTTCGTTCGGCCAGTGAGAGCGGCGGAGGCCCACCTCTTCTCACCTTTCACCTCTCCCCTACCCCCTCCCCCAAAACAGGCTGGCAACGCACTTGCGACTACCCTGGTGTTGCAAGCGTCTATGGACGATGGCGATCACTTAACATCAGGCGTCCCACCAGTTCGTTTGCCTTCTATCATATAATAAAAAAAAAAGAATTAATGTCCGAGACTTGATAACTAACTATACGTGTATGTTAAACCAACACAAAGAGCGTATACGAGGTGAGTTTGTAGCAAGCTTTTATTTTATATGCGACGAACACTGTGAGCCCTGGACACACACACACGCGGCCGCAATCAACGTGATCTCTCTCCAGCACCGTATCATAAGTGAACAAACAATCAACCACAAAGCGTTCATTATGCGAACAAAATCATAATATCAAATTAGCAGAGTAATGCATCAAGTAATTTTGGTAATATATATTATCACTAGCTTATAATAACCACTTGGTCTGAGGATATCAATTGTTTTTTTTTAATTTTACATTCTACGTACAGAGCAAAAAATTCAAAAACAAAAATTTAAAACTTTTTTGCACATGAGAGAAATCGTAGTTTCTTAAAACTTTTATAACTGTATGTTAAATAAAGATATCGCGATTATTTTTAGATAAAGATCAAGAGTTTACGAGTATAAATTGAAATTAAAAAAAAAAACAATTGTGCACGTTGTCAACCGTTACTGTTTTTATGATGCGTCCTCAACAGCCGACATAACTTCGTTTATATAGATTATTTGGGTGTTTTAACATAAGGTTTAGTTTAACACACATTTGCTTGTAATAGTTTCCTTTAAACACTAAATTAAAAAAAAAAAAAACCTTAAAATAATATACCTACCTTTATCTATCACATAAAAAAAACCCGTTATAATGAAAGAAATATAGCCAGTCACAATAACAAAAAAACTTACTCGGTATGTATCAAAAATTCAAAATAGCCACAAATTAGCGCACAAAACCCACACACAATTAGAACGCGTCAAGGGAACCGACAAAAACTCATTAGAACTTGCGGCAAAGTGACATCATAAACAATTAAATTTTTACATATAAGAATACATTCGGTGTTATTACAAAGAAAAAAGTTAAATACGTATTAAATACTCGTTTTAAAAAGGTTTCGTACTAAATACACCACGCTCACACAAGGCAAATTCGCGATATCCTTTTTTCGCAAGTCTAACCTAACCTAACCAAAGCGAGACAAAAGAGCAAGATGGCGAACATACAGCGAGCGCGGTGCATTTAAAACGTAACCTTTTTAAAGCAAGTATTCAATACGTATTTAACTCTTTTGTAATAACACCGAAGTCTCCCGTAATGTACATATAATTTGCAATAACATTACGAGGTAGGTGTTCTTTGCTCGTAATAAATAGATATAACTTTCAGTTTCACATTAATCCAGGTCCTAACATATTTCATGCCCTTTCGGATTATGGCAGGAAAAGTCTTCCCACGGAGGTCGGTCGTGTCGTAAAAAGTAGATAACTCGAGGCATAATAACCTAGGCCGATCGTTCTGCCTTATACCCTAAATGAATACTTTTATATTATAACGGCTGTAACTTTTCCGAGAGACGATATGCTGCCAATATTTTTATTTTACCACCGTTTCCGCAAGTTGTCATATATGGTTGCCGTGTCCCATCCCTGTTACATGACTTTTTTTTTTAATCAAAGTTAAAATTTACAGTTAATTTATCTTTACTGGATGTAAACCTTGACATCTGTTTAGCGACGTAAATATAGTGTCTTAAATCTATACCAATATTATAAAATTAATGAGTTTAATTGTTTGTCTGTTTTAAGCGGGCTTATCTCAATAACTACTGATTCGATTTGATAAATTCTTTCAGTGTTAGATAGCTCATCTATCGAGGAAGGCTACATCCATAACAAATATATTAAATAAGACCATAGTAAAGCACCAATCAATAATGTTTCAAAATCGACTTTTTCTTTTTCCCTTTTGAGAGCTTCCGCTGCTTGGTTAGCATCAGCCCAAAGTGACTATTTCACGAGGACAAAGGCGTAGACAAAGTAGTGTGTTATACATAAAAATGCTTAAAAAAATCACTGCATCGCAAAGAAACAAAAAGCCCTTGATGAAATGATCATTATTTGGCAAAACAAATTGTGATAAATCACAAGCTAATTTACATACATATATTTTTATAAAATAAAAACAGACAAAGCTAAACTACTCTAGCTGTTATACGATACACAAGAACAATTATTGAATTCTCACGTAGAGAATGATAAATCACTTCATTGAATGAGAGATTTTTTGCTTTAAACGAATAACTTTGTAAACTTTAAAGTCAGCAGACGGCACTAAACTCTTAACATACAGATAGCGGGGAATAATAATATTAAATATTCTTTTGGTTTGTTCGCTCCGGTAATAAGTTCTTTAGAGAAGTAGGAGATTTCATGAGTAATTAGGTACTGAAGATCAATAATTACTCTTGATTGATTAATCAATACACGTTATAAAAATATATGCAATTATTGTTCGGAGCATCAACAGATGTCAAAATTAGGCTAGTTTAATAGGCAGGTTAATAATTTTGACTATATTTCATTTAAAATTGAAAAAAAATTCATTGTTTTGAGTTTCCACTTCTGTCCTTATGACTGTACGTTGCACGTAAATCTTCACGAGGTTCCATTGAGTAATTAAAGCGGGAAACGTGACAAACAAACAGACAATATAAACTCATATTCACATTTATATTATCAATTAGAATATTAATTCTTATACCGAGAAGGGGGACTTACTATAATCTAAGATGAACACACTATTCAGTAGCGGTATCTATTTACCTAGCTCTAGCCTCCAGACAAACTAGACTAGATAAACGCAATCACAGTACTGTCTCAAAGCCTCCATCTCGATATCCTTTACTCTCTTACATACTGTATCTTTTTTTAAACTTTATTTTTGACAATCAATCTTCCAGATTATTACTGCCATTGTCGCGTAGTCAATAATATTACAAGCGTCGTGCAATCACTTCAATATTAAGGCGTCGTGTGAATCAATATTCTAACAACACGGTGGATCCCTTGTTAGAAACTTTTTGTGGCATCTCAGAATTTCATGCTCCGTGGTATTAATTTCCATTCACTTCACTTACGCACAATAAACTAACTATATAACGTAAAACACCACCAAATTTACAGAATATAGAGTCAAATAACACAAGGTTATGAATAAAATATAAAATCCACTACATTCCCTAAATTCCCGCCAAAAAAACCATATATTGTATTTCATCGATAAAAGGGAATTTAGAATATTTTATGAGGAACTTCTCATCTTTTGTATGAAATAACTTCAACCGTAATAAATAAACAGTGTTACTGAATCAAGTGTATCAGGCCTTTACATTACATATAAGCTAAATCATCAAATTACACGAAACAAAACAAGATAGCTGTTTTTTTTTTTAAACACAGAAGTCTACCAAATAGTCCTCGCTTCGTAAACAAGTGTTTTTCTTTTATGCAAATTAAACATGACCGTTTGACGTCAGCCGGCGTAGAGCGTCTTCAATGTAAGAAGTAAAAAACGATAATTAAAAACTTTTATTTAGTGAGAAGAAACGAGTTTTAATAAAATGAAAAAAAAATGCATGTTTAATCTGAGCAGTATTCACATTTAAAAGTATCCGTAACTCCGTATTATTATACGTTTTAGGGTTGTTTTCTTCATTTGATATTTTTTGGTATCGGCTAGGAGGAATCAAATGTTGGATTTCTCCTTTTTCCTTCGCTTTTCATTAGAATGTTATCGGATACTTCCTCTTGTTTTGTTCACGCTTTGTTCATTTATACGGGGTTCAGTTATAACCAAACAGATCGTACACGTTAATTTTTTTATACATCATCAAAATGAATTTTGAGAGCCTTAAATAAATAAAACAAAGTAATATAAGTGTTTATAGGGTTATTAGAAATTTTAAAAATATTAATCATTTCTGTTTACTAAGCACCAGGCCAGTAATTGTTTTTTTTTCGATCTGACTACGTTGTTGACCTATCAAGGTCTTAACAGCTTCACCGCACTACTAAGGAGAGTGTAATTTAGTACCGAGACGAGTATGTACTATACATTTTTTTGTCGAATCGATCTATTTCTTTTATATTGTTTTCGGCGAATAGCGTTTCCCACCACGCGTCACTACTTCCTCGTTTATTTGATAAACAAGTCCGAACCTATCGTTTTAGGTAATTCATTAGATGCCTCAAAATGTCATTAAACGTTTATCTTGCAAAGCACCATTTACTTATGTACTGTACTCGACCGTAGTGCGAACGATTTTTGGACAGCAACAAACAAATATTTTAGCCATAAAATTACTCCATACTCAACTAAATTACTGATCTAGTGCGAACAAAGCTTTAGGGTCTTACCGGTATATTATAACTGTACAAAAATCGAAGACATTATCACATGAATTCATAGGACTTTACAGCATAACAAATGACATGTGTTTATGTAATGAGCATCAATGCTCAATACTCAATGCAAATGCAAAGAATGCTCAATTTAGAGCATCGACAGCTAGTAGCTAGTCTCTCAGTGTTTTCTAGATTAAACTTTTGAGAATTTGCACAGAAATTACACAATATAATTCCACCGTTTCCATTCCATCAGAGGACGACTAGACGCCGTGAGGGCTTCCACCCTATGCGGTTGATATTCCCGGGATTCGTATAAATCGATTTGCTTCTACGTTTATTATACGTATGGCTAAAATGTAAAAATCTCTTCCCGTCATCATATAACTTGAGAGTGTTCAAGGGTAGAGTGAAAAGGAACTTAGCAGGTAAGCGCGATCCATAGTTGGCTTCATCATCACTTACTATCAGGTGAGATTGTGGCCAAGCGCATGCCTGTAATCATATACTTGTAAAAGACTCGTCGCGGTATACTGATCTCTTTGTCCACGGTGTATAGCCCGATCTTGTATTTAGCAGTTAACTTTATTCTTCAATTAGTCAAACTCAAAACTCGAATAAATTCCTTCTACGTAATAATAATTATCAACCGCGAGTTTTTTTTTCCGATACCGTATAATTATCACGTAATTTATATACAAGGAAATAACACTACAATGTTAACAGGGACATGCCTTGTACTTTTCACTTGCAGAAAACATTGGCAGAGCGTACAGGAAATCGAAAACTTCACGTGATTTATTAAACGAAGCGTGTATATCCTTAAGGTCGCAACACACGAAGGTCGACGAACACAATGAGATGACCTAAGGATAAAAATGTTCTGCGATTTGCATATAAAAATAATAATACGAGTTGATAGTTTTACAAATTATAATATTGTACTTCGACCTTGTAAGATAATCGTTGGTATGATTCTGTTCATAATTCAAATTAATTCCATGAAATGTATATAAGAGTTTTAGTTGAAAACTGACAATTGTTCGCAACGCCGTGCGCGTTTTTTATGTTGTAATTATGTTTGAAGCTTAATTTTTGGTTATTACTGTGAAAATCGGCTGAGTGCCTTAAGCGCTCGCCTTAGTAGTCCGGTGAAGCTGTTAAGACCTTGCTGGGTCAATAGCGTAGACATTTCGAAAAAAAAAAGTTATTACTGTTTACGTACTACGGTTTCCTAATACATAGTCTTATTTTTTCGAAATGACTACGCTATTGGCCTAGTGCGGCCTTAACAGCTTCACCGGACTACAAATTCCTAATAGTTAGAATTAAATATTGTAAATTATCAATTCAAGAACAACAAACCGATAATAAATACAAACTTCTAAATTGCTTAATACCAATCTTCTTGAATTTAAGTTAAAATATGAGCGATTTCCAATTTTAAACGTACCAAAAGTGTTGATATTATTATTACACATATCATTTAAATCTTGTCTAATACGGAATACATCTAATTACATTTGTCTCACTCATGCTTTTTTATAACAAGTTAAAAACGATAAAACATAGATTGCTACGGTGATTTTAATTTGTTTACCATTTTTATTAATAATGAAAAAAATAGATTTTGGCGAGATTATTCGTCTATACATTGACTTTTTTGTGAATCGACATTTAACAATTCAATTCGTATTGAATTGATTTAAAGATCGTTTTTTATCTACAATGGACGCCACCTCCACTGTCTTGTCCGAAGCACATACACAATATAAGTTGTCATTCGTTAAATTGTGTACGAATAATTTACATAGCAATATAACAAAACAATACATAATAGAAATTACAAATTACACAAAAAAATGAGAAAAAACAAGTTTCACAACAGTTGACACAATCGACTCTATATACCGTTATCAAGGAAAATCGGTATAAAAAATATAATTTGTATTACTAAAAGACAAACATAATATACACACACGTTTATAAGTATTTAGATAACTCGCTACGTAGAGTTAATCTATAAGCAAAGTTACGTATTTTTTACTTTATCGAATACAATAAATGAAAACAATATAAAAGTTAACACAATAACACAACAATATAAGAAAAGACATGAGCACGTTACGTTGGTATACAAACACACACGCCACAAATGTCCGCTATCTAAGGAGAGACTGCTTAATATGTTGTTGTATTTTTTGTACGTGTCATACATATGTCGCTATAAGTTATCCGAACCACTGTCACAGTATAAATAAGAGAGACAGTACGGAAACTACCAACAAACGCTCGAAAACGGCACACTCACGCAAACATGCGCACCGACGAGAGGTTTTAAAAAGTTTTCTACCGTGAAAACCGCTTGGAGTTCTCGCCGATAAGGATGTTGTGTGTGCCGTTTTCGAGCTATTGTAGGTTGTTTCAATACTGTCTCTAATATGTATACTGTGCCGCTGTGCACTCCAATTAATTATATCATTATATACATAACAACGTCGGTACGAGAACAGTTTTATGGAGTAAATAATTATCACAATTCTTTATCATCCCACTTTGATTTTTTTTATAATAACTCAGATATCAAAATCGACCCTATTTACATTACGAATTAAAACGACGTTAGCAAATTGTATTCAATTAGTTTTTACTAACGTTTATATACATTTGAAGTATACATCGGAAATTGCACATCTTTTGTTGACTAAATGTACCCTATACTCTTATGTATGCAATTTCACGACAGTTGGTAGTTGGTAATTAGAATGCCTATTAATGTTAGTATTTGTGACTTGTTCCGTAGGGATTATAAAAACTTTGTAAACTGCAATATCAAAAAAATGTATAACGATTTATTTGTAAATACTCTCTGTTAACAAATCAGAACGATATTCAACATATACGTATACATAAGGATTAATCAAGCACTTTATTCGACAAAAGAATTTCAGTAACACTGAAACTTAAGAAAGTAATGAATCCGAGTATTCAACCATTTATAAGATATTATGAAAAAAATCGAATGATCTAAATACTTCATATCATTTAAGCAGTATTCGAAATAAATCAATTTCCCTTTCAATTAATATAGCTGACTCTCGGATTTGTTATATTATTCATACGGGAAGATAATAGGAAAGCGAAAATCACTCTCCTAAATCGAACCGAGCAACCAAATAAATTACACAAAAATATCACGCACTAAAAACAAAAGACTGAACTTCTAGAAAAAATTATGGCAACACTCGAGGCGAACACGCGTCTGGTGTCAAATAGCAATAAATTGAATAGAGGCGTGGGGAATCGCGTGAACCTACCTTCACGCTACTTTATGGAGGCCGAACCCTACGATATATGACCGGTCATATGTTTCTCGTGTCGTTTAATCCCTGTGTACAACACCTTAAAAAGATTGCCGCGGAGACTTCATATAATAGAAGCAAGTAGCACGTTGAATAAGACGCAAGGAAGAATGTGATATTGATATTTATATGAAGCATATAATAAAGGATCGCGATAATGGCAGTAGACGTCTATGGGAACATGGAAAACCAATATTCCCGGTTATAAGTGTAACTTTTTTGTTCTCGAACTGTCTACGTTATTTACCTAGCAAGGTCTTAACAGCTTCACCGGACTAAGTAGGTGTAACGTTTTCTTGCAACTCCTCTCGTATTTGAGCGGTACCGTCTATCAACTAGTGAATTATTTACGATTTACGAGATACTAGATTTTTATCGCGGCTTCTCTCTCGTTAATTTAAATATAACATTTACGTTTTGGCTTTATGAAAGGTAGATACGTGTATCCTTTTTTGTACCCTTGAGAATGCGTATGCAAAATTTTGTGAAAGTCGATTTAGTGTCTATAGCCTGAAAGCGTGATAAACAAGTAATCGTAATCCGGTGAAGCTTTTAAGACCTTTCTAGGACAATAGCGTAATCATTACTAGAAAAAAAAATTATAAACAAACTGGCATTTCTATTCATAATATTGCTAAAGATGATGTTTTATTTTTTCAATTTTCATTACTGCTATTGTCGCGTGTGTAATATTTTAAATGTCATGTGAGAATTTCAATGTTCTGTTGTTAATATACAAGATGCTGGTCGTCTTATTAGAACTTTCCAGGGAGTTTTTGTGGCATCATGTTCCGTGGTATCATTTCCCATTCACTTCACTTGTGCACAATAAGCAAACTATATTACTTAAAATACCATCAATATTATGAAATATAGAGTAAAACAATACAAGATTATGAACAAAATAAAAAAATCACTACACGACAGATCAAGATCTCTCCAAAAACTCCACACTCGATTCTATTCAAATTTATTCAGTAGTAAATTGAGTACAAAAAGATCCAAGGATTTTAGACTATAGTCCGATAGCAAAAAAGCTATATTTATTTACACGTTGCTACGTTGACATTGTGCACTTCACAATATGGCAGCAATCGAATCGACAAGCTGCCAATGCTAATCACGCCGCTTCACATATGGCCACTACTGATTATGTAACCGCATTTGACATTTGACATTATACGTCTTTCATGTTATTCATTTTTCTTTCGACCCGCGCGTTGAAATCAATTCCCGTACGGTACACTGGGGGGCAATAACTCATACACGTCTCTCGTCGGGGCTCGCCGGTGCCTGTACGAGGCGTTGATAAGTGGGTCAGCTTACTGCTTAAGTTGGAATAAAGAGGATTCTCGATTACCACGTCTCGAGTTGCAATCGAATCCATATCTGTTCGAGGTATCATGTGTCATATATTATTATTCAGTAATGAGAGTTTTCTTTCGAATCGACTACGCTATTGGCCTGGCAGAGCGTTCACAGCTTCACCGGACTGAGGCAATGAGTGATGAGGTAGAAAAATGGAAACATTCAATTCTATTTGGAGGTTGAATGATGAAGGTATGTGTAAGGGATCAAACCATGGTGTATCATAATTATCTCAATACATTAAAAAAAAGCGAAATCTTGTTCATTACCATAACATGATTTATTTTTGTAAGGGTTTCTGTTTTTATACACAGAGGACGAAGTAAAATTTTTGCTGTTGATAAAATTTTTAGTAAGTTTTTTTTAGATGTTCATATGTTACATGTACAAAAATTGCATTTCTTGAAAAGTAACGTAAAAAATATTAGAAACGGCTAAAATTGAATTTAGTTAATTTTGAAATGTAACAACTCAATTAACCCTTCGGTTTATTTTGTAAGAAGACCCAGATCTCAAAGTGGTGGATCAAGTTTTTAAATATCTAACTAAATCACTTAAAATTGTTATTTTACATCATATGGATTGTTAGACATTGTTCAAATTTTGCACTAAATACGGTATCGCCTTCAAACTAAGGCTGGCAACAGTCTGTTAATCAATGCATCCTAAAATCTACATTAGTTCGTACGGAGCTTAAACTCCAAAACATTTGGATAGTTCTACAATAATTATCAATTCTCAACAACAAACCCATCTAGCTTTACAGTAAAATTCGTATGTTACTCCAGACAAGTCTTCATCCAAACGAGAGAACATCAACGCCTAAAGCAGACACTGCCTAACATGTGTGACAGCTAATATAAGACATAATTAAATGTATATTTATATAATTAAGAACTCGCCGACCTTTACACGTTTGGAGCGATTATGTAACACAATGTATTCGCAATATTCGATCGGGCGAAACGTGATCATGTGATGTGAATCTCAGGTCGTGTAGCTGCCGCACGTTATCACCGTGTGTGTCTCTAAACACGGATATTGGAACCTTTTTTTTTTCTGGAACTGACTACGCTATTCACCTAGCAAGGTCTTAACAGCTTCACCGGACTACAATATTGCAAACGGATTATTTAATAAACGTACGCATTTCTACCTTGACATTCTATGTACCTATAGTATACATACTATTGTTTGAAGCGAACGAAAATAAAATACTCAGATCCTAGAACATGGATATTACGTTGTGGACAATCAACATTGAAACCACGTAGTCTCACCCAAAGCACAGTAGAAATATGGAGACAGTACGGAAACTACCTACAAACGCTTTAAAACGGTACACGCAAACAAACATGCGCGTCGACGAGAGGTTTTAAAAGGTATTCTATGGACAACACCGCGACAACTGCTTAGACACAGTATACATATAAGAGACAGTACGGAAACTACCTATAAACGCTCGTACCACTCACAGAAACATGCGCATCGACAAGACCCCAAGCGGTTTTCGCAGTGCTGTCCATAGAATTCCTTTTAAAACCTCTCATCGATGAGCATGTATGTGTCAGTGTGACGTTTTCGAGCGTTTGTAGGTAAATTCCGTACTGTCTCTTATAATTATACTGTACCCAAAGGTGTAACTGTATCTTTTTTTTTTTCGAAATGACAACGCTGTTGTCTTGGAAAGATCTTTACAGCTTCACCGACCTACTAGGTAACTGTATCGCGATGTCATTAAGAGCCTTCAGCCTGTTTTTCATCCTTATCTTCTTTTCAACATCTCATCTTTTCCCAGGTTTTCCTCGGGATGAAAATTCCCGACGATGAATTTATTCAAAATTATTATTATGGGTTATTTTATAAAAATACAGTTTCTCGTTAACACGACAGTAATTAGCAACTACTGAGACGTCAGAGCAAAAGATGACGCACTAACGTAAACTTAAATAGTAGTAAATATTTATTATTAAACTTTATAAACAGCCAGTTTACATATTTGATTATTTACCTTGGTATTTCAAACTACAATTTCGATAATAAGATAATAATGTTAATTACCTCGGCATTGTTTATAGATTTTAGCAACAGAATATATAAAAAAGGAAAAAATAACACACGGTGGCAAATTTAAAAGCTTGCTTTAAAATTTCCGCATACTTATCTATAGCATCAATTTATTCACGCAACTGTACACATTCATAGAACTACACGACGGATACTGTACAATTTACATCTGTAATAGGCTTACAGATCACAGACACAAAACGAATACAGATCTATTCCGAACAAATAGTCATCTCGCTCTATTACAGACAAACTACACAGTCTCGCGACTATATCGGAACCATTCAGAAAAGTTCTTTTTTTTTATATCATAGGAGGCAAACGAACATCTGGGTCACCTGATGTTAAGTGACACCACCACCCATAGACACTGGCAATACCAGAGGAGCCGCTAGCGCGTTTCCAGCCTGTGTTTGGGGGAGGGGGAATAGGGAATGTAGGAGTCGAGGAAGAAGAGGGGATTCTCCCCTCCTTCTGGAGGCAGTCTTCCGGCGCTCTCACTGACCTAACGAAACGCAACAATGCAAGCACTGTTACTTCACGTCGGTTTTCTGTGAGATGGTGGCACTACCCCGGGCGAGCCGATCCATTCACGCTGAAAGTTCAATCGTTTAGTTAGATACAAATATTAAATTGTAAAATATAACGACTTTATTACAATCAATATGTATTTCCGATTAAATACAAACTCTAACGTGACTATCAAACGTAAATTGTTAAAAATAATAACATTGGAAGCGGACCTTCTGTACCTACCTGTTCTGTGTTAGAATAATCATGCATATATTGTTCATACATTTTACGAACTCAACCGGTCGGTTCGAACTACACATGCCCGATATAGGAATGATCATGGTAAATCCCTACATTTATATTCCGGAACTATTTCCGTGTAAAATATTAGAGAATAAATGAACAAAAAATTCTTGATGAAACTTTATATTTAACTAGCCTCTGCCCGCGACTTCGTTCGCGTGGAATAGTTACTTTGGGCTAACGCTAACACGCAGCGGAAGCTCTCAAGAGGAATAAACCCTGATTTTGAAATATTCTTCATTGGTGCTCCGCTCTTTATGGTCTTAGCGTGATGATATATAGCCTATACCTTTCTCGATAAACGTGCTATGTAACACTGCAAGAGTTTTTCAAACCAGACCAGTAGTTCCTGAGATTAACCCCTACAACTTCACAAACTTTACCTCTTTATAATATTACTAGTATAGATAGATAAGTAAAGAATTACATGATAGCTTATTTAGTGCAAACAAATAAATAGGAAGATAATTTCATATACGCTTAGCATAGCTTAGATTACGGTACTGGAGTGGCACCCACCACATCCACAGAGGCCAGGGTACCTAACCTAGGCAGTGAACTTGGTATATATGGTAATAAATGGGTTGGAGATAAATACTTCTTTAAAATAAATGACTAAAGTATTGCATAACTGGCAAAAAGACTCAATTCCCTGATAAGTTTTCTCCGGCGCCGTTGCCGATGTTAAGAATGGACCAGCTTTTTTCATAATGCGCACGACTAATATCCGTATCCGATATGTTCGTGCCGTATGTAGAGTTCGAATGCGAGAATGGGTTACGGGCAAGTGACCGATCATCTCAAATTTCTTAATATCTTGAATATTAAAAAATAATTCGGCCTTCCCAAAATTAATTTATACACGAACAAGTATATATATGTATATATAATGTAAATATTTAACACTAAGACACAGAACTGACAACTGTACTCATCAGACAATAGACGCTCATGTATTGTGGTCGAACCTGTGACCTTTCGGCTCAACAGTAGGCCTTCCTGCTAAGTGCGCCACGAAGGAAGTCGTGTGTTCTTTTGCTTTGAAAGTTAATTTAAAAGTATACTGCAATTATGAATTATGATAAAAGTACCTGGGCGGCCGAACCTAGCTCGGTTTTTTAGAAAATATTTTTAAACTAAAATAAACTATTACATTTGCTTCACAAAATTAGTATTTATTTTACATAAAAAAAAAATAATTAAAGGAGTCATCTTTTTGCTGTCACTCGGATTCGAACGGGTTACACGGATTTTCGAAGCAACCGATTTCCATCTGAGCTATTTTTGTTTTGACAGCGGCGGCGAAATTTAACATTATATTCTAGCTATATTTTTTCATTGCCAGAAAACTCATTAAAAAAGTTTTCTATGAATAAAATTGATCGTCCCCGAAACTACCCACATACCAAGTTTCACGGAAATAGATGACGCCATTTCCGAGATTCTGAACATATACAAATATAAAAATATACAAGAATCGTTTAAAGGTATTAGATAGATTACGTTAGAGATTTATTTTATTTGACATATGTTTGTGTGTACATTTATCAGTCAATCACATTCAAACTCCTGGCTTTGTCCCTAATAAAATTTGGCACAAAAGTATGCATACATTTTACTAAAGTGTTTTTACTAAAGAAACGACAATGATTAAAACTACTCCTTAATAGCTTTTATTTCCCAATTTCTCCCTGTATATCCTCAACCAGTATCCACAATACTCCTACACAGTAATGTTCATTAGCGATAAATCGAACTTTACCATCTTTATGGGCGTATTAATGGACACTAGGATCGACTTTCATGTTTTCAACTCGGTACTGTGTACGTCGGGAAAGCAGGGGTAATAAATATATCTCACTATAAACCGGACTAATTGATAACTCTGTAATTAATTTACATGATAATCCTTTTTTTTTCTTATCTAAAATTTTAAGAACATTGTAGTTTAAGTAATGATGATAATAGAACGTGGAATGGTCCAAAAAAATTGATACAGAGGAAGACCCACATAAGATGGCAGGATGATATCAACATTTACAAACATATTTGTAATTTGTATTTGTGGTAGAGCCACTCTGAAGCTATAACTGGTTTCAGCATGAATAGAACGGCTCATCCGGGGTGGTACCACCCTCTTACAGAAAACAGACGTAAAGTAACAGTGCTTGCATTGTTGCGTTTCGTTAGGACAGTGAGAACGCCGGAGGCCCACCTTCCCACCTCCCTTCGTCCATCCCCCTTTCCTTTCTTCCCTTCTACTCCCCCCTCACCCATACACAGGCTGGCAACGCACTTGCGACTCCTCTGGTGTTGCTAGTGTCTATGGACGGTGGTGATCACTTAACATCGGTGACTCCTGTTTGTTTGCCTGTTTGATATAATAAAAAAAACATCATTTTCACACAATCCATCCATACCTTTATAGGTCTTCCTCTACTCCTACATACGATCATCTTCACATTTCAATTTTCTCTACTTACAATACTTTTTTCTCTCGTCATGACACACAACAGTACCATAGTAATTTATTACTCCTCAACTTCTCTGCTACTGATGATATCTTCAAACTACCCTCTGGCATACTCATTTTTAATGTTATCCATTCTGCTTACACCCCACATCTATCTCAAGCATTTGCATCTCTCTACCACATAAAATACTTTGAATTATATTCAAACATAATTTACCCCAGAGAATGCTGCCTTAAACTACTAATAAGCGCTCTGTGAAGTCAATCTTCGTAGTCCACTTAGTCTCATTCTGATTTCTGTACACTACGTATAGATTTACTAGCTTCTTTCAACGGCGTCTATCTTTCGAACTGTACTTTTTTTTTCTGCAAAACGATATACGCAAAATGTCATGATGATCAGTTAGAGCGTGAAGGAAACAATCGAAAAGACTCACATCCGAATATACAATATTAGAATACTTTTAGTTAATGCCACTAAATTATATGTCGTTTAAATTTTGAAACCATTTTTTTAATACTACAAATTCACGTTAGTAACCTCCACATTACAGGATTAACGTGTTTTACCTATTGTATTGATGGCTAAGCATTCGAATACAAAACTTTATTTGTAATAAACATTTGATTGCAAACAAATTACAAATAATGTTGATTATAGTTTTTACATAGAAAATCCATAAGCAATATATTCCTTGCATCGAAATTAATAGTTACCATAACATATTGACGAAAAAAAGTGTTGTAATGTGCAAAGTAATGCTCGTCTGAAGTGCATAATACAAAAGTTGGAATGGAAGCGATTTTAGTCATGAGCGATAGCGGTATTTCAAATATACTTGTGACAGATATAATATTATAGACATAAACAGATTTGAAAGATTACTTCATCATCGGCTCCTAACCGTCATTGGGTAGAGCGACGGCTAAGAAAAAAATACTTATATTTACATATTATAATTTATAAATTTAAGGAGATTATAAGGTCCATTAAGATCACGCTAAAACTCTTAAAAAAAAACAGCAATCATGATACAAAATATAAGTCGAAAAATATGCTATTGAAAACGAAGTAATAGTACGTAATAACGCCATTAACTGGCGACCCGATTAGGCCTCCCACGGCAGCGGCTCAAGCCTAGGTTCGATCCCTCGGTAGGGAGCCCTTGAGTGCGTTGCTTGCGCGATACGGTGACACACAAATATAAATCACTGCTACAACACTACACGATCATCCCCACACACGTGCACGCCTACACGCTTACACATGAAAGTGGAAGGGTTTACTTTTTTCCCTCATCGAACTGAAAAACTCTCAATTTTCCGATAATAAATATATGGAGGAGTTGTTGAGGCGTGTATGCTTGGTACACATATACGTTTCAACAACTCATACATATATGAATGGTTAACTAGTTTAGCTAAGATAGGTCGCGATTTTGCATGCAACAGGTAACAGCCAAGCTGAGGTGTGTCGTGCACCCTTGAGCTGGTTGCCAAAATAAAATCGGCTGAGTGCCTTAAGCGCTCGCCTTAATAATCCGGTGAAGCTGTTAAGACCTTGCTGGGTCAATAGCGTAGTCATTTCGAAAAAATTGTTCAAATATTGACGAATGTAGCGGTAAAGAGTGCGAAGTATGCTGATAAACGATTCGTCTCGACGATTGTATGGAAAAAACTATTTCTTCTTTTAACCGACCATAGGGCGAGTGTACGGGAGCGAAATTCGCCACTAGACCACGGCAGCGTGATCTGAGGATACGCGGGCGTGAGCACGCTCACACTCTGTTTGAAGAATCGAAGAGGTGCTGTCGTTATTTTATCGGGAGGATCGGAGAAATAACTATGTATATTTTTTATTAATAACACTAGATCTCATCAATAACTACTAAAGAAAAAGAAACTTAGTTGACCGAAAGGGGAACAGATTATGATGAATTATTCTACATCCATCTATTTGTATATAGATTTTATTAAAAACCCATTTATTATAGTTTTTGTAACACTGAAATTAACCAACATTTTACCTTCTCTAATCCTAATTTAGTTGTTGAAGGAAATATTTACATAACACTTAAAGTTTAGAAAGGTATTTATTCATCTACCATTGTACCGACATAGTACACGACCATACCATAAAACGACCTCTGATAGCAACTAAGTGACCGTTATTGGTAAACTCGACCTTGACGCACCCAAACCAAACACCGCGACTGTCTATTCACAATAAGACCTTTTTGTTTTTTAGTGAAAAGCTAAAACCGTTGAAGGTATACTAACTAGGTGGCTATTATTACCAACGGTGCCAAGTATAAGTATTGCTTCACTTATGAATCATTCTTACTTTGATAAGCACGGTAAGTTGCTACATATTTACAATAGTAGTTACAAAATAAAAATACAAAACTAATGTTATGATCGTCCTAATCCGTTGTTTATACAAAAGTATGTAAAGCAAACCCTACAAATTTAATATTCCCTACATTGATAAAGATCATTACATAAATATATCTCAAGGTAAACAATACTATCCTTGAGCGACCGGTTTTAATTTTATGTAAAAATTATATCTATTTACGAAAGATTTATGCAAGCTGAACTATTGTTACTCATTCGCCTGCAAGAAAAAAGAAAGATAAGAAGTTGAAAATGAACTATGAAATGAATTTCACAAATTTGTTCAAATGTTGCAAGTAATAAAAAACGAAATAAAATGAAGATCAAACGCGTGAGTCTTAGATTGAAGTGAAACAACTCGATCGTGATCGTAAGACAATAGCCATCATTAATAAACGTTAGTATTCTATATCAAAGAAAATCTATTTATAGTTAGTTACCTAAGAATATCTGATGACATCAACATGTTTTGAATAAGAAATAGTCATGTTTTAGCTCTACAAGAATCAAGAGAAGTTTTAAAAACACTACATTAAACTAGATTCTACTCGCTGTACTGCCCGCGTTAATGTAGTTTCGGGATCAGCAATTTTTCAGGACGAAAGACCCTATATCCTCTTCTGTACCCTGACAACTTGTATGCAAAATTCAGTATTTAAGGTATAAAAGCGTAACAGACAAACACCCTCTCTTACGCATATATCAATTTAGTAAAAATCGATTGTGATAACGCCAATAACGTATATGTCGATAAACACTTGGTCCATCTCCTATGATATCTCAAAAATTCAACCAAATACATAAATATGTTTCTCATGAACTGAACAATAAGAATCAAAATCGCTTACGCTTATCACGTAACATGCAACCGAACTCTTAATTCGCGCGGGTCCGCGGCGCTGCGCGTCGTCGGCGAGCTCGAGCACGATATACGAGAGTAAATAAAACAACCCCGCCACTGAAATGCCTCATAACTGGCTCACTTTTTATTTCCAGCCTTATTATTGCACTGTAGCCGAGCGAGCCGCCACTTTTCAAATGAACTCGCGCAAAGTTGAAGACGTCTTTTGTTTCCTTTACAACCGACGGGTAATGTATTAAAACGTAAATTGGCGTAAATTAATGACAACAGAAACGGCGCATCTGTTTCTCTTTTGACTCACAATTTCACACGTATAATAAAATATAGACGCAAAGTAGACAAACTGGATTCTGCTCACGTTTGTTTATATACTCGTGTTTAAATCTTGGTTTTTAGATAACAACAATGTATTGTACCGTCGTTTCTAGAGCAACAAAAACCGTAACTGATTCGTAATTTTTTTCCCCGAATATTTGTTTATTTACACTTCTTATATCGTTCGAGCAAAATGAATGTACACAGTGTTCAAGCATTGATGAAATGATGTTATGTCGATAGCACTTCAACCAGATATAATATATTCACGTTATTTACATGTGTTATTAATATCGTGATCATAATTAAAATCGCCGTTTTTACACAAGTCACTACTCTCCTTTGGTATTCTATACAAAATTATATACTTTTTAAACGAATAGTTTCAACATCGGTCACTCTGTATAAATTAATAAAAACATAATTGCATTGCTTTTAAGATTCAACGTACAATTGCGTTCGTTGCAACATGAGTTTGTTACATATCGTGAACTTTCACATTCACAGGGTTTGATTCATATTTTTGCCTAAGTAGTGTTGTTGACGTTAAATGTAAGACGACAATAAAGACTACGCTACTGACCTTGCAAGGCCTTTACAACTTCACAGGACTACTAAGGCGAGCGCTTAGGGCAATCAACCGATTTTGTTTCGGTAAATAGCACAAGGATGCACGGTACACCTCGGCTTGGGCTGTTACCGAAAGAACCGGAGTCTGACCTAGCTAAACTATTCTGAGTATATTAAGATATAATGGATGGCAATAGAAATTTAAATTGCAATCAATTCATTTACACTGTCCTCGGGAGCATTATTACAATTCCGTTTTATTTTATCAATTACAAACCGGCTTCCGAAATATTTATTTAGTTTTAAAATATAAAAAAAAAATCCATTTCATTTCGTCTTTGTAAAAGTTCCTGTCCTAATTAATGACACTAGGTTTTATCAGTCGAGTAATAAATAATCACAACACGAAAATTTCAAAGAATTTAATATCGAGCCCTTGAAGACTCATAATGGAAAGTAATAAATCATGAGATAATAACATCTTCGATTTTCGTCTCCTTAACGCGACGTTCGTATAACAGTGATTATTTTTTAACATTATAGCGTATTGTAAAAAAAAAACCGGATTATTTACACAAACTGTTAGGTAGGTTATGTCTTGAATTATTATTATATCATCGCTGGTATGACCGTGTAAAAACATAAGTAATGGAATAATATTAATTTGCAACTTACCCTACAAGTTAATCGGAGCCAAAACTTTGGGTAGTATAATTCATAAACAATTAACATCGGAAGTTTTCTCTTTACATTAGATTAATAATATGTTATAATTATGTGTTTTAACCAAATAAGTTATTTTTTCATAAAGTTTTTATCCTAACCATGTAGTTCATCCATAGAATATAATTAGCCACTAGGTAGCGCTGGGTTATTTCTTTTAATATTTACACTGCAATTTAACACCGACAAAATAGAGACGTTTTTTTCTCGAAGTGACTACGCTGTTGACCGAGCAAGGTCATAACAGCTTCACCGGACTACTAAGACGAGCGCTTAAGACTCTCAGCCAATTTTATATTGACAACTAGCTCGAAGGTGCACGGCACACCTTGGCTTGGGCTGTTGGCTAGCTCATGGAATTCGCGACGTACCCGAGCTAACCTAACCTAAGCTACAAAATAATACTTATATGAGTAAGTGACATATATATATGTACCAAGCATGCGTAGCTTAATAACTCTTATTTGTATTTCCTGTTGGATTTTTTTTTCTAAATTAATTCAGTTCGATAAGGAAAAAAACCCTCCCACTTCAGTTTTGAATGCATTATATGCCTATAACTATAGTTATGTGACTGCTTGTCGAGCCACAAATAAAAGCTATTCAAGAAACCACAATATTTCTTTGGAGAATTTCGTTTCAATTTTAAATGATATTTGACAACTGTGAGAATGCAAAATTATAGTAAAACCATCAATAGCGGTTGTCACTGTCGAAGAATACATTTTCATAAGGTCCGAGAGTCTAGGGCGATATTACGGGCGGAGAATAATGCTGTGACAAGCTGACAGATCACTGACGAGTCAATTTGCGACTGTGCGCCTTCCGTTGCGTGCGAACAGAGTGCGCTTGTCAACACTTTAACCAACCACTACTACGGTCACTCGATGGTGCATTTAACCGTTTTTATTACCCAAGTAAATAGTATTGTAAGTTTTATCTTAAGTGTGTCACTTTAATGTCTTTTCCCAACTGTAAAGAAGTATTATGTATGATTATTATTTTGAGTAATTTTTGAAATGAAACTTCTTATCGGAGGACTTTGAAATTTACATCGGCAAACTTTTTGTGTGACTAAAAGTGGCGAAACTAAATATTGTGTCGGGTAGAGTGTTAACAATATATTTTATGTGCAGAGAACACACATAAGCACTATACCGTATACTTAACTTCTCCACGACAAGAAAACACACATTGTTGAACGTTTATAAAAATCGCTTATAGACTATCCAGTAATTTTTGACTGATGCACGTATATAGACATATATATATATATATCTGTTTATATTTAATATCATAGTCACAGTTGTGAAGTATAATAATTTGTATACGATATGTTCTAGCTGAAAACCATACTACGTATTGTATATTCACATCTATTACCTTTGGCTCTGTCTGAGAAACGCTACTAGTATACAAAATAAATAAAAAAACAAATGAAAACGCATTAATACCTAGATAAATATTTTAACACATATTTCAAATATTATCTCCGCTAATATACCATACATAGCCTTGTCATACATAATTCGTTAAAAAATTATACGAACAATAAACAAATCATTTTGAAATAAATTAGTATTATTCATAAGGAAAAGCTAAGTGGGAAATAACGTCACCCTTATAGTAAATTACGAACGGTGAAATATAAGTTCTGCATGAACCGATGGTAAGGCGGTACTCGGTACGATAACCCATTGTCAGTTATCTCGGGCACAGATCGAATCAGCATAGAAATGCAATGGACATGCTATGAACGACTAATTCACTAACCATTAAAGACATATATGTTAGCGGTTCGTTTGTTATTTTTCATCCATTTTATATCATTCGAGAAATATGATTTTTTTAACTGCACGAAATAAAAATATTGTTTAATTTGCCAGAATGAAAATATTCCAAAGAACTAAAGTGCGGACGGGCCTCCAAAGCATCTCTTTTGTTTAAGTGATCCACTGCGGGTTAAATGCAACCAGGTCCAGGGTAAGTATAAAAAGGTCTAGTCTCCTGCACCTAAAAAATCTTTCAATACATACAGGCTTGGATTAGGCAGTAAATTATAGCAGTGTGGGATAATCTCATTAGTACATGATATAGGACTAATGAAATCCGCCTAAATCTGCTGTAGAATAACATTAATACTCCCACAAAAGAATAACAAAGCGAAAACATTACGTAATACAAGAAATAACAAAATAAAAACTTAACTACGAAATATATGTGGTATTAAAATATTATTATGTTTAACTAAAGCTCAAAAAATGTGTATTTCAAACACAATTTTCTCAAGAAAAAACGAGATACCTTCGGTAAAGTATTCTTCATAAATGGGATTTACCTTTTGAATATGTTAAGTACATGTTAAGAAAATATCAGACATTGCATCTGAATAATATATTATTCCACGAATTATCAATACATAGAAACGCTCCATCGGTTTAAGTATTTTGATCGATATATTCACAGAATTCTCTCATCGGGAATATCTAGAAAAATTCTAACCCCCGACGGAATTGCCAAATGTAAAAGATCTTTACTAAAAGCGCAGTTCATTATAATACATCTAAAAGACTCGCACTTATTCGAAAACAGTCACGAATGATTTTTATTATTACGTTCGTTCGAATAAAACGAGGAACTTTATGGTGAGTCCGTCAGATTCACGGAAACAGTATGGCGTATTTAATACTAAAATCGTGGAGTGGGACGAGTTTTAATCGGTTTGTCAAGATTCGTGTAAAAGTTAACTGTATGCTGCTGGGCGTAACCGAGTTGAAAAGAAACTATATTTGTTTTAAACTCAGTTCTTTATTATACGGATAAAATTGTAATAAAAAAAAAGATATTTGGACTACTAAAGTGCAAAGCAGCATCCACCTTAGTATTAAAAAAAAAGAATTTATATATCCAAATTTATAGCAAATTTCATAATCTAATATTAGATGACTAATTTATATAAATTAAAAAACAAGATGGTGACCACTTTCTTAGAAGTTTGCAGGGATTTTTGTGGCATTTCAGAAGTTATGATTCATTGTATTATTTTCCATCTACGTCACTTTTTTTTACTGTAGCACGGCAAAGTGTCTGTACTATGCCTGATGGGAAGCAGGGGACAATGCAAAAACAGAGGCGACCACCGAGAGACATATTATCCATTGCCGGTCACCGCTGTCATGCCGGCCTGCATAAGTGTCTCTTCACGTTGCGGTTGAAGAACCCCATGTCGTAGGAAGGAGGAAACACACTGGCCGGGAGATTGTTCCACAGCTTCACGGTACGACATAAACAATAATAACAATATTTACGCACAATAATCGAACTATATTACGTAAAATGTCACCAACATTGCAAAATATGGAATCAAATAGTTGAAATTATTACGACACAAGATTTAATCTGATCTATTCTATTTAATCTAGATATTTGGTTGCCAAAACAAAGTGAAACATGACAGACTAAAATCGCGTCAAACACTAAAAAAAAAACCCTAGCGTATTCTAATATACTGAGGCTATTTTTTATTATACATACACACTTCATTCAAGTAAGTCTAGATTTAGCCACTTAACCCAAACATCTGCTCAAGCAGCGTCTAGTTAAAGCACTCAACGTACATTATCGCTACAACTCGGTACCGTAATTATGAGGCATGAATGACAGTTGTTAGTACTACATCTAACATCGACCCTATATCGATCCTCTTTAATTATTATAATGGCACACTGTGCCATCACGCAATGATATATTAAGTTAAAACGAAAAGATAGTAATCTCAATTTGTAAAGTTTCAATACGAAAAACTTACACGAGAATTAACCTTTTTACGCGAACAAAGACAATAAAAAACTTTTTTGAATTTAGGCCCTAAATAGGTACGTACTTACGGAGGTGAAAACTATTACCGGTTCGCAAAAGAACTCGGTCATCGAGAAGCGGCAGGGATCTTGATCTGGTTATACGTTATAGAAATACGCTATATTTATAATCATTTTTAGCAGATACAAAAAGAGTGGTGCTATTTCCAGACATCAACCAGAAGTATTTTTGATTTTGATTTCAACATCCTTTACATATATATAATAAATAGCCTTTTGACGTCAATACCCGCTTGTCATGATCCTTGAACTTATTATCAGAAAAGGTAGTGGTAGGTGTAGGTGGTAGAGCCACGCTAAAACTATTACTGGTTTCAGCATGAATGGGTCGGCTCGTCCGGGGTAGGACCTCTCACAGAAAACCGACATAAAATAACAGCGCTTGCATTGTTGGCCTACCTCCCTTCCTCCTTTACCTTCCCTTAATCTCACCCTCCCTCATATACAGGCTGGCAACGCATTTGAGACTCCCCTGATGTTGCTAGTGTCTATGGACGGTGGTGGGCACTTAACATCACATGACCCATCTGTTCGTTTATAAAAAAAATGGGTGGTGTGCTATGGGAGTGTGTTTTGTAAAACCTAACACTATTACTTTAAAAACTGTTACTGGTCATACTCGGCCTAGAACATGCGACGAATAATTGGCACTGTTTTAGTAATACCAAAAATCAACAGAATATTAATCGAAATAGATCGACTATGAAAATTGTAACACTATTCATCGTATTTAATCCTTGTATCAAAAGAAGCGCGGATCAATTTACATACATTCTATAGAAGTATGGCCCACTTTAGTATAAATGTCGATATGTGGCGGTGAAAAAAAAAGTAAACAAGCATTTGATAAATGACTCAAAAATCGCGAACGACGTTCCTGTCACTTGTCGCGTGTCATGCATTCATAACGGTCCACGAAGCCTACAGTGTTGTGGCTGACAGAGGCGCGTTCCAAACACCGTGCCTCACGCCTGATAACAAAACTAAAGATAATTGTCGGATATTGTAGCTAGTTGGAAAACCTGACGCCTGACGCCTGGACGCCTGATAACAAAACTAAAGATAATTGTCGGACATTATAGCTAGTTGATGTTATTACAAAAAAATTAAATACGTATTGAATACTGGTTTTAAAAAGATTGTTTTAAATGCATCGCACTCGCTGAATATCCCCCATCTAACTATTATGTCACGCTTTGGTTAGGTTAGGTTGGACTTATGCATCGCGCTCGCTGAATGTCTGCCATCTTACTATTTTGTCTCGCTTTGGTTAGGTTAGGTTTGACTTGCGAAAAAAGGATAATGCGAACTTGTCTCGGGCGAGCGCGGTGCATTTAATACAAAACCTTTTAAAGCAAGTATGCAATACGTATTTAGCTTTCTTGTAATAACACCGGGTGAGTTGTAAACGTGCGGTTATATTAATTATAATAAATTTGTATCTTCGTAGCAGAGTAAGAAGTATTAAAACAAATTGATTCTTTGCAATGTTATTAAAACACTATTTACCTCTCATTGGTACACAATTAGTAGGAATTTACATAGAGCGTTTGAAGTGTTTAAATGTGTTCAATTTGTTTCAGTCAAAGTAAATCAGCAATCTCATTTATAATTATACTAGCAAGCGTCCGCGGTTTCCTCCACGTTAAATTATAATATAAAACTTCTCCATGAAAAACTACTTAACTGTGACAACAATTCATATTTATCCATCAAACGTTGTTGAAGTTCGATCTCAAACATAACTAAATTCATTTTTATTTATACAAATTTATTTGATTTCATACAAGTTCACTAACCATTACGATATATTTTAAAGGAATTTGAATCGTTAAAGAATCTTTTATTATACATTATTGTTACATACTTTAACTTATTAATACTATTATTTTTAATTCATTGATTTCTTTAAATTTAATATTGTTTAATATGAACTGTGAAAAAATAAACCAGACCGAGTTTCTTGTCAATTCTTCTCGACGAATAGTTTTATACCGCGCTGGCGAAGATTTGTTTTTTTGAATGAGAAATATCCTATGCCCTTTACAGTACAGAGCCCCTGATAACGTATTTATTTGCTAAAGTTTATGTCACGATTCAGTAATTACATCGTGAAAGCGTCACAAACAAACAAATTCACATTTCCATTTATAATATTACAAATTGGAATTAGAATTGCTAACGAATACCAGTTATATGTTAACGAAATTGTATTATTGTGTCACTATGTTATTAGTAAACTACAATGAATTTGTCAGCAAAGCCTGTCGATTGAACAAAGAGGCGTAAGTGAAAACACTACATCTAATCCAGCCGTGTTGTGTAATTAAAATACCGTACGTAGCCTTCGATTGATATATTGGTCTGGGTTGTAACGTAGGTGAGGCCGTGTCAGTCTCCTAGACGACTATAGTCACGTAGGCCTGTGTAATATATCTTTAATACTTTTAAAACTAACACAGTACGGTTATAATAAATGGAAATCATTGTCTATAGTAAATATTTGTTAGTGGATTTTATACTCTATTCATAATCTTGTGTTATTTGGCTCTGTTTTTGTAATATTAATAGTGTTTTACGTAATATAAGCTATATTACTGTGAACAAGTGAAGTGAATCAGAAAGAATACTATCCGGAATATGTATTCTGACTTGTCACGAATACTCCCCGAAAAATTCTAACAAGACGGCCACCAACTTGTTAGTACATTGAAATCGCAAGAAACTTATAATATCATCACCTACTCGACGATTGCAGTACGTAATAATGTACTAGAAGATTGGTTGTTAAAAATAAAATAAATAAGAATTCAATTATCAAAATATATCACTAAATAATATGTAATCTATACTAATATTATAAAGAGGTAAAGTTTGTGAGTTTGTGATGTTGTGACGTTGTAGGGGGTAATCTCAGGAACTACTGGTCTGATTTGAATAATTTTCAGTGTTATATAGCTCATTCATCGAGAATGGTTATAGGCTATATATCATCACGCTAAGACCAATAGGAGCGGAGCACAGATGAAAAATGTTTCAAAATCGGGATGTTTTTACCTTTTGAGAAAGCGAACGAAGTCGCGGGCAGAGGCTAGTAAACTATATAAATGTGTCACTTGAAAAAGGCTGCACCTCTATATGGCTAATTATTTCTTATTATCTTCAACCGTAGGTCAAAGTTTATAGGAAAAAATATTTGAAGAATCATAGGGAAAAGTGAAAAATCTCTTAAACAATGAGTACGATAAATGTATATCTTTATAAATATTGTCAGAAAAGTCAGATTGTAGTTCGTTCAGTTATTCAGTTGCTACTTTATTTTTATTATATGTTCGTACTGATAAAAGGAAGATTCAAATTTGAAATGAAACTTCTCATGGAGAGACTTTCCATTTCTGATCCTCAGCATTTCTGTGTAACAAAAATTCGCGGGGGTAAGCACACTGTGTCGTCCGATCACCGAAGTTAAGAAACGTCGGGTACGGTCAGTACTTATATGGATGACTGCCTGGGATCATTGCGTCACGTTGGCTTTTTGATGTTTTTTTTTTAATGTAATATAAAAGTATCACGTCTATAGTATGTTTTAACAACACCCTGTTTTTTTTTTCTATTAGGACACCGGTATGAAGTCAGAGCGAGCCAGCTAGTATGAGTAACTTTTGTTATATGTAACTCTATTAAACACACTGTAGGGTAGCGGACAACGATATTGAACTATATAATGCATGATTAAAAAAACAATGGTGCTACTTTTTTAAAATAAAAATAACAAATGTATTAGCTCACCACTTCCACAAAGTCTTATCGCGTTATATTTGTTTGTTTGAAAGGCACACGCCACCGTTGGTTCATTGTTAATGCGTGACGTGTCCACAGTGTTAAAAGCTACCTACGTCGGTGTTTATATGGACTTTAGGTCACAATATAAGTAAAATAGCGTACTATAGTTTCATTAGAGCATATTGCTCAATGTTTGTATCTCGTATAATACAATGTCATGTGCAGCGAGCTCCATAACATATTAATGGATAGTTCTGAACTTTTACGTCCGGCTTGCAATATACAAGTGTGCCAAACCTAGAATCAGGGCATCCCAACCGCGTAAGACAAAGCGCGGCTTCTATTTTGTTATATGATGTTATTTATACTTTGGTTACTAAAACCATAGGCTTTATTAGTAAATCGTGTTATGTGCTACCGTTATGACAATATGTTTCTACAGAATAAAGTCATCTGTTTATTTTTTTTTATTTTTAATTTTTAAGACATCGTTTTTACAGGATATAGCTTACGTAAACAGAAAATTGAAAAGGTATATTAAGTATTTATTTTGAAAAAAAAATAAATTTATGTATTTTGGCAACAACATGGGTTTACTACTATAAATTGGTTGTAGAAGTAAGCAAATAGTGATATATTTACATTATTTAGTAGTATAGGAATTCTTATATTATTTATGAATGAAATACAAAAAAATAATTACAATTTCTCTATGATTATTAACGTACTTTCGGAAACGCATACTCTCGGTTTTTTTAATGAAATTAAGTGGAACTAGAATATAGACAACTGGCAACAATATGCATTTGAGGGTTAAATTTGATAAACAATCGCCCCTACACGAAAATTCCAACTAATTCACGAAAAACTTAGGTTTTAAACCGTTTAAATTACTTAAACTAACTATACTTGTAAAGTTACCCAGATATTATATTTACTAGGCAATAAATACATTTGTGTCCTAATAACCTCATTAACATTCGTAAATTATATCGAGACAGTCGTAATTATTAAAAAAAAACCTTGACTTGGCAGCGTATCGCTAATTCACTTACCCTATTAATCGTTAAAAGACCTTGACAGAGGACAGTAAAAGTTGTCCATATTTACCTGGGGGTTATTAAAAATGAAATATGGTCAATAAACAATGGCCACAATAAACGTAACAAATGAGTTCCATGTTCGTAATGGATATACTCAACGATGATTAGTCATGCAAGCGTCTGTATATTCATTTCACAAGTCGAGAATTGAAAAGTAGTGAGAGACAAGCTCGCGCTAGACTCTCCAGTTTTAAATCTTCGTATTCCTTTTTGCTTGCAAATCCGACGACCGCGTGCCCCTTCTATGAAGACGACACGTTGAGTACGGACACGCTTTATCTTAAAATGAACGATCTTGGTTACAATTATAGGACCTTTTAATACGATGTTTGTAAATCGTTTGTATCTATTGACTTTTAATTATTATATCGAGTTCAAAAATTTAGTTTTTTTTTTTCTATGCGAATACTATCTTCTCTTATCTTTTGGCAGGGCAAAAACTTATGGGTTTGTGTCACCGATGACTTTCACGTGCCCGTGACGTTACTGCCTTTACGTACTTCTAAGCGTAAACTTTTACTGTAAGTAGTTTCTGATCACTCACCACGGAATATATTACAAAAATGAAGTACTTAGAACGACCGGCGTTTGTTTTTGCATAAAAATTATACTATTTTTATATTTCAAGCATATTTAATATGTAAGTCGCAATGATCACATGGTTTCATCAATAAAATTACAATCCTAAGTCGTCAAGTACAAGTCTTAGCATGCCACTGAAAAATATTGTTGTATCACGTACAATCAATAACTTAGATTTCACTACCAGGTAGTCCGATGAATTGCTAAGTCCTTGCTAAGTCAATAGCGTAGTCAGTTCAAGAAAAAAATAGATTTTACTACCAACATTATTGGGTGAAAGAAAACCAGTTGGAGAATGATTTCTATAGCTAAAATATATCCATGAATTATACATATATATGACCAGCACTTCATAAGTTGGCGTGATGATTAACCCCGTGAGTTTTCAAGGAAAGAGGTCTTACCAATGGAAGGTTTACAAATATAAATTACTTCATTATTAATCATTTAAAGTTTATTCATAAAAGTAATGCTCAACTTTTATAAAATATTTTTAACGACTTGTTTCTATTTCAAATATTTAAATTGCTAGTTTTGCACTTTTTCAAATGAAGTAGTAGTGGTTTCACTGGTGCAATTTCATTTCTATGTCATCTCGTTCGAAAATCGGCATGTTTTGTTTGAAATTTACCAACATTTACTAATTTCAATTGGTATTGACTGACAGTGAAGGAAAACATCGTGAGAAAACTTAAACCTGAGTGGTGTTTACAAAAAAGTTAAATACGTATTAAATACTTGCTTTAAAAAGGTTTCGTACTAAATGGACCGCGCTCGCCCAAGGCAAGTTCGCGTTATCCTTTTTTCGCAAATTTAACCTAATCTATCCAAAGCGAATCAAAAGAGCAAGATGGCGTACATTCAGCAAGTGCAGTGCATTTAGAACAGAACCTTTTTAAAGAAAGTATTCAATACTTATTTAACTTTTTTGTAATAACACCGGAGAATTTTCTCGTAGCTTTACTGTATGTGGGAAAATATAAATTGTGGATTACTGGTATCGCCAATGCGTCGTGGGCTAGCGTGATGATTATGCCGATACCATCCTTCACAGAAAGGTTGATGATAGTTATGACGAGGAGTTTTACAGGAAGCATAGTTGATACCAAAAAATTAAGTGGCTTTTAAGCCTATACACTTTTGTAAAATACCCTTGACCATTGGACCAAGTTTATTAATATATCAGGAACGTAATAAAATTCCTCAGGCTAGGCGCCGCGGTCACTATGACACTTATTGCCGCGTCTAGACAACTGAATTAAGACACTATTAGACTCAATAGAGACGGGGATATCTTTATTATACGAACCGTACGTGTCCGTGTAACAGGAGACGTTACCCAATACGTTTTATATGTACGTGTTTCGAATGTGTAATTGACGTGAAATCAAACTATACGAAAGTTACATTGTAGTAACTGGTATAATTAAGAGGTCTCCGTGTGCCCTCGCGTAGTCAGTCGTAAAAGGCGGGGACGGGCGCATACTCGGTCCCACTTTATGCCGTGTCTTACAATTATATCGAACGACAGAATATCATCGTTACTGAGTTTTTATGGGGCTAATGTTTTGATGGGTTTTCGTTCCTCGGGCGCGTTATTAACCGAGTTAATGGATGCGCAGCGCTTTGCGATGTATTCACGGTTAAATAAATTTCTTATGTTCGCATTCTGATACGTGTTTTACTAATACTAAACGTAATCACTTACGGAATTTGTAGTGTTATAACAAACTCACAAGTTATGAAAATTATTATTAAATTCTGTAAAATTAAAAAGTCAATAAAAAGTATTAAAAATTCGTTTCTTTTTAATTTACTAAAGAATAACATTTTTAAATAATATTACCACATTTTGGTCTTTCAAGCAATATATAATTATAGATTAGTTTCAAATATATCAATTAGATAACTAGTAACTCTAACAATTTTGAAAACAATGAATGTTTTGAATAGACATATATACTTCGCGCGAAGGAGAACCTGTAAGATCTAACACCTATATTGCATTTGTACCAACAAGGTTGAAGAAACCAGTTTGTAAAAATAAAGGCTTTATATAAATTTGATTCAATGATAAGCAAGCACACAACATAACAGTGTCATATTTTATAATAAAGATCTGTATCGCAGTATCTTAATTAGGATTATTGACCTTCATGGCTCAAAATCCACCTCTTTTAGAGGTCATTAATGTTGCGAAAAATAATATAACATAAATAGAATTAAATATATTACGCTTATGTAGGAATCGTGGGAGTATACTAGATACTATAAGAAAACCTACTTGCCCTGACCTTTATTCAGATGTCTAGGCTACCTACGACAATGTCAATATCAAATGTACACAAATATAAAGTTAATTATAACTGTATTGAATTGAATTTAAGTAAATGTCGGAGACTGGGTAGGTGGTTGGGGTGAGCGTACGCACGTCATAAGTACGGTACGTAAGCTACGTCATGAAGTTGTGACGTCACATTCAATACGTAGCATCAGCGCGTAGAAACCGCCAATCTAACAGAAATATTGTATTTTTTTAATATGCCAAATTACGAGGCACCGACTATAAAATAGGGCGGTATAAAAACTCCTTGTAAACTTCCAAAAAGACGTTACGAGATTTCGATGTCTAAAAACTAAGGAATTTATTTACCAGATTAAAGTAGTTATCATAATATAAAACAAAAATTCTATGAACGAAATCCCGAGGCGTAAATGATCCAAATGACATAATATCACCATCTTCCTACCTGGCACAAATATAGTGTCTACTTCCGAAACGCGTAAGGCCTGTAACTAAGTACTCTAGTCGCGTACGACATGTAAGAATATTAATTTAAAACACACACATTAAAACACACTAAAACTTTAATCGCTTGTCTGTGCAGCACAAAAACAGTGTTTTGAGAACAAAACTATGTAACAATTTTTGAATACAAATATTTGTCATTTTTTTCCAAAACAAAGCCATATTATAAAATAGTTATCGTTAGACAATGAAAGAAAGACAAAAAAAACTATTCAGCTTTCTAAATTCTCAGTCGTGACATACCTAAGTTATTATATTTTAAAACTCTCTCTCTTTTACTAGGTTCGTGCGATAGCTCGTCAAATCATGCATACATAAGTTCAAAGCATTGCGAAATTATAATTGCGAGATCTGTGCTAATGCAAAATGGCATAAAAGCATAATGTAATATACACGTAAAGAGGGTAATTTTGACTTGGGATTAGCATAACAAAAATGCATGTGATCACTCTCTCTCTGATTAAGATTGTGCGATAACTCGTCAAATCATGCACACATAAGTTCAAAGCATTGCGAAATTATAATTGCGAGATTTGTGCTAATGCAAAATGGCATGAAAGCATAACGTAATATACACGTAAAGAGGGTAATTTTGACTTGGGATTAGCATAACAAAAACGCAAATGATCGCTCTGTCTCTTATCACGATTGTGCGATAACTCGCCAAATCATGTAAACATAAGTTCAAAGTATATGTAAAATTATAATTGCGAGATTTGTGCTAATGCAAAATGGCATGAAAGCATAACGTAATATACACGTAAAGAGGGTAATTTTGACTTGGGATTAGCATAACAAAAACGCAAGTGATCCAATACGCTGGTATCCTTGATCCGTGAGTCGCTTTACGGTATCTCCAATTTTTCAGGTGAAGTTCCTGACTGGATATTCGATATTTTTTGGTAGCACCGTACAGTACCCTCGATTTGCATAATAGCTAATTCGGAAACATTTGTATACACGGTATCCGGAGCAGTGTTATTCGGGGACTCGGCGGCCATGTTGGGACAAGATTTTGAGATGTTGGTATTTAAACGTTGTCTTACTGTTATTATGTTTTAATCATCACGGTGTCTAAAATTACGTGTTCTTTTTTATGCTTTAGTCGTGTTGTCTCAATTTTCCATTGAGAATAGGGAATTTAGATTTGTGGTCGAAATTTAAACATAATAAGGACTGCGAAGCTTTTTCTTCACGTGTTAGTTTTTTTTTTAAGTGTTACATTTTATGGCACGTTAAGGAAAAATTGCGTTACGTGAATTTATGTGCATGTGGAAGTATGTATAAGTATCTGTCTAGGTCTAATAGTATACTAAAGTGAGTAAATGTATAGTTAAGTATTTATACTACAGGACTTTGTATAGTATAAAGTTTATGAGTGTTCTCGTTTATATACAATTATATTATATATATAGTTATTATATCTCTGGTTATAATAGCATTGTCTTTATACGTATAATTTAATACACATAATCGAAGTTTTTTTTTCTCTCGAACTGACTACGCTATTGGCCTTAATTTATCACATAATCGAAAGAAGTTTCGCTTTCTCCGCGTGTACAGACTGATATACGCAATGTTTTTTCTATGTTATTGAGTATTGTACAAATATCTTATATTTTAGACATAAGGAGCTCGATTACGTGAGAGCTATCACAAGAAGAAACTTTTAAACAAAGGCTTCGACTCACAGCAAATATTCATTAAAGTGACCAGACATCAAGCCAATTTATGAAAAAATACAATCCACAAAGAGTTCGTAAACAGACAACAATCTACATACGTGCGCTTGCCAGATGGTCCGTTAATTTCCCGTAACCGAGTAAAATAAAAGCCGCAATATATGACAAAGCGAACTGCTATTATATGAAATAACCGCATTTATAAATAAATACCCTTGTATTGATAACAGTCCGTAATATACTCACAAAGTAGTTTAAACAAGAGAATCTTTGGAATTTGTAAATATTCAAAATATAAAAAGGTATGAATTAGTTTTCCCTGTGGACTTAGTTTTTTTTTTTTAATTTAACACTTTAGAATAAGGGCAATGATATATACGCAACAAATTAGATCAAATGGAGCAGTATCGGAGTGGTAATGCTTTTTAAATCATTAAGACTACAGATTTTTTGTTATTGTTAGCTGATTCCCACGGCTTCGTCTGCATTGTTTATTTATTTTTTATTGAAGCCCGACAAAGTGACTGCACTATGCCTGATGATAAGCATAGTACAATCCAAAAACAGTGGCGACCACCGAAAGACAGATTATCCACAGATTATCCATCGCTGCTCGCCGCTGTCATGCCGGCCATAATGACGAAAGTCATCCGGTACTGGATATGCACAGGCTGATCCCGAAACGCGACGCGCAGAAGCGAGTCACTATGACGGGCTTTATCGCCATGTACGTGGTGGTTGCGACCCAGTCGGGCTGTAAAACCCTACCACCCCGCTATCGTCATTGCCTCGTTCGTTGATCAGCAGAGTGCACCACGTGCAGGTGAGGTTGGCTTGGGTGTCTCAAGTTTTAAGACGTTACTCGACACCCCTTACTCCCCAAAAATTATTAATCATAAACGATGTATCTTATATGTAAAGAAAAAAAAAGCAAACACCGCTTGCCCCACTTCCCCGGGACAAGAAAATACACAACGCCAAACACGTATTTCTTTTAACTAGTGGGCGCCCAGTGGTCGACATTCAACCATAGTTAATTGATTTTTTGAAGTTTGAACTTTATTAGAGTTATTTTGTCAAAGGGTAAATATACTTCCATAATCAAAAGTTTTCATCGTGGCTGAGTTATTTGCCATTTGCCATGATCTTTCATATATAATCATAAAAAAAATCTTTGTGTAAATGAAAATGAAAATTAAATATAAATTGGAAACAAAAACCACGTGGTAAAGCTCAAATTTTAACCAAACATAATTTTACAAAAATAAAGAAATTGAATCCAAGACAAAGACGTTTTTAATACTACCATTTGCTTTTGAAAATAAATTCTTTTTTGTTGATACATGAGGCTGAATTGCAACATTGTAACCGCGGAGGTCTAAGTCATGGATTACTTTTATGAACAAAATTCTTATTTAGATTATACAAAGTAGTATTTAGCTCATTTTTTTTAATAATTCATCATTTCAAGTGAGTTCACCATAAAAAATAATAAATATTACAATAATAGTTATATTTTATAATATCATTGTTGAATGTAGGATGAAAAATGGTAATTGGAACGTAAGAGTTAAAAAATATATACAGTCAAGCATAGCGACCTCCTTCATAACCTCTTTTGAACTTCGTAATTATTGACGGCTGTCCAAATGTCTTTTATATTTACATGTGTGTATATGTTGTGTAAAATTCGAGTAGTACTGTGAGTAATGCATATTTTAATTAATTTAATGTACTTCTAGTGCATTATATATAACAAAACAGCTTTCTGCACTTCTCCGCCATATAAACTTTAACTATACCAAATTTCAAGTTCACCCGTTGACGGGAAATAGGTTAAAAAGGGATACAAAAAATTTGCTTCACGTATTAATATATAGATAATCGTGGATTCTTTAAGTTTATATTAAATGAAGCTTTCATGATATCATTTAGATAAGGTTAGATGTTCTAATATCACTGGGTTAGATAAGATAAGATTTTAAGATGAAAATCTATTTTATTCTCATAACATCGATGTATCGATGTTATCGAAATCAAAACATCGATGTTTCCAAGCTAAATATTGATGTTTCTTCACTATCAATGATTATAACGACGTACGCAACTCTATAAAATCATTTTAGAAGTCAAGAATAGAGAATATTAAATACATTATTAAAATGGGGTTAATATATAGATAAAAGTTGTTTACTACAAAATTATTGATAAACAAATTATATTTAAATCTCTGTTATGTCTGTTATTATAAAACGTAGGTAGTCTGTTAGTTTATTTGTAAGCTAGACAGATTATGTCTTGGAAAGTTTAATATAGCTTGTGGTTGTGTGAAAAATCATTTATTATTTTTGTATATATATAGGGTGACTTTACAGGTTTACTGAAGTACTAATTTTTCCCGTGTCTTCGTCCACGTATTTCAATGTACATTTAGAATGAAAGTACTTTATATTATTTTTCCTCGGCCACTTTTATCCAAATTTCATCGGTTTAGTCGTGAAAGGTAATAAATAAATAGACATTTGCAATCAATTTATATCTGTATAATGAAAATACAGCTCCGGCGTAGAACTATAACCATTAGATGCAATTTTTGTCGTAATGCTTCTAAGCTTTTTATTTCTTTAATTCCACTCTTTGCCACGTTTTTAACGCTGAAAAACCAACATCATCCAGTAATAATCAATATAGATTACTATATTTAGTTACTTATTAGTAACCATTTCATTATTGGTTAATACACTGAACAACTAAACACTATTTGGCTGAAAAGTATGGGGTTTAACTCCATTTGATTCGTGGACGAAGAATTTAACCTAGCAATATAGACTGTATACCTAATCAACAAACTGATTACTTTAGTGTTTGAAAATACGTAGATATATATATCTGGATATGACAACCTTTACTTTTTTACTAGTGACTAACGCTATTGACCTGGCGGACCTTAACAGATTCACCAGACTACAAATTACGAACAAAACGCTGTATCGAAATCAATTAAGGACAGCGGATTTCAACAGCAAATTAGTCCGCAAGTTTCACTTATAACAAGTGATTTACGGAACAGAACTTTTTCATGTATTATACCTCATTCTATACAAATTTAATATTTACAAGTATTTAAATACCTCAGACGACGAGATTAAACCGAGTTTCCGCACGGACAGGTCTCGTATCTTTGAAGTACTTCAGATACAAAATGTCCACAAGGAAGGAGATCAAAGCGTAATACGAGGGTTTTAGCTATGGGTTGTCTTTAGAGACACGGATTGAACAATCTAATAAATAAACTCAATATAGTTTCAAATGAGCTATCCTAACCTGAATATCTATCTAAACTTTATAATTCAACCACATCACGGTCCTTTGGTAGATATATATTTTTTTAATGTTATAAATTACAAATTAATGAACATATGTCTCCGTCACTTTATAATTTATTAACAATACCGATATTTAACATTACAAGCACGCTGTACACACCATTGTTCAAAGTCAATACAGGTGCTACTTTTATTGTTTAAGCTATACACACAAATACCGAATTACATCATGATATATTTGTCTCTTAAAATTTCGTACAAATTTATTCAAGTTCCATACTAAGGTATTATTTATACATTTTCTAATCTATATTCCTTCACATTAATTACGAGAAATGCTATATTATTATTGGCATTCGTAATTAGTATCTGGATATAATTTTTATTTATATCCATTTCTTCCTCAGAATATTCTATAAATCTATACTAATATTATAAGGCTGAAGTGTGATAGCTTCACCGCGTTAATTTCAGGAACTTCAAGTTTAAATTTCAAGAACAAATTTCAGGTTGACAAATTCTTTTAGTGTTAGATTGCTCATTTATCGAGGAAGGCTATAGCTATATATCATCACGCTAAGACCAGTGGAAAAGAAGCACCAGTGAGGAATGTTTTAAAATCAGGGTTTTTCTTTTCCAGAGCTTCCGCTGCGTGTAAGTGTTAACCCAAAGTAACTAATCAGCGCGGACGAAGTCACGGGCAGAAGGTAGTAATTAATTAAGACCTTATTTAGAAAATAAATTTACATTGTTTAAAACGACCGTTTCAATAAATCAAGTCTCGCACCAGCACACTACAGTTAGGTATCTTTCTCCTACATCTAGTAAGCACGCATCCCGAGTGCGTGCTTCGCGACACGGATTACCAATTTGAACTAAGACCATAAACGGTATCAACCACAATATACCATTAACCTTACATAACGCTAACCCAACGACATCAAACTAAGATTTTACGCCTCACGGCCTTTACTTATTGTGGGTAAACCACACAGGAAGTAAACGACACCTTTGATTTTTAAAATTCTCTAACTTTAAAGCGATATTAGCTAAATGATATTGGTGCTTTTGATATTGTTTTGTATTATATAAAGAGCCTTTGTTTGCCTCAAATGGTATTAGAACGACAGGACTGTTACATGGTGGAAGCGATTGCTTGACTACTGGCTTAGATACGTAACCCACCGTAACAGTCGAAAATATGTTGACAGGCAAACCAAATTTAACCAAGAAACATGTAATAATTCTGCTAGTGAAGTGTCTTCATTATATTTTCGATTCATCGCTGTATATCAATTTGTTCTCAAATTAAAAAAAAATACGACCGATGATTTTTACCTTCAACAAATTTAGCATAGAGAGCTCTATCAAATAAAACAAAAAAGATAGCCAAAAACAGTTACACTGGATAATAACGTAGGAAATACCGAATGGAAATAAATATTCAACAGCTGCATTCGTTGCAAAGGTTGCCAACGCAATTAAAAAACGAACCTACATTTATCGCGTAATTGGTGCAATCAGTTCCACGGATTGGGATTACACGTTTTTTTTCCACTGTTTTTATGGAACAAGTATATCACTTCGTGATCTCAGCTCGTAAACAAATTACCGATTTCACTGTTGAATTGATTGATTATTTTGATTTATTGTATCCGTTTGACATTCATCTAATTAATGTCTGTGGAGTGTTGTAACATGAATTGGATTATACTGTTGTATCGACTCTACGTAAATCAATCAAAGATAAAAATGTCTTATAGAAATACTTATCTTAAAAAAAAGTAACTTTTAAATCGATTTTTGAAATTACTATATTTTTTAAAACACACCAACAGGTTATTGAGGATAGAATTTCAACTTGACGGTAGTATTTAGGTATGCAGCCAAGCGGGCTTAGAACAACCCAAGGTATAGTTTCACTACAACCTGAAAGTTTTCTTTTACTAATCCAGTAAACAATATTATCATCACAACAATTTAATTTTTATATTCTGTCAAAAAATTATGTCAAACGTCTCTAATATCTCACTGTGGGTATAATATAATTGCCGCGATTCTGTTTGCAAGTTTTAATATCTCGATAATTATAGTAGAGCGCCATCTAGTGTCGAGTGTGTGAATATGGAAATAGGATAACTTATCGAAGTACTCACATGGGGCAGGGCTCGGCGGCTCGGCGCATATTCCTATCGACTGGTCGTCTATGAAACATTGTGCCAAATGGTAATCGCCGAGTTTGGTCTGGATTTGCTGGCTGACGCGGTCCCTGTTGCCTGTCACCTGAAAGCATACATTTTAAATTATTTTTCCATTATAATTTCAAAGTCTATTTTTGAATACACGAACAGGAATAGAGACTTATTTTATTCAATATATAATAACTTAAATCTGAGTTATTACAAAGGACCACATTGTTTACAATCAAATTTGAACCACTGTTAATCGCAACCAACAGGCTTCATCATAGCGCAGTAATTATAAAGCCTAGTTTTTTAGCATAATTGTCGACTCTGTGTCAGAGCTTCAAAAAGGCTCTATTAAGTTTATGAAACTCTACACAGTTAAATCTATCGTCAAGGAGATTGTTATCTGTTTATATTTGTACACAACGAATATTAATATTTATTTCGCTATAACCCAATTATTTATTACAACAAATAATAACCATTTTTTTTGTATTATAAGATAAATTTATACTCATACTAATATTATAAATCTATACTAATATTATAAAGAGGTAAATTTTCTATGTTTGTGAGGTAGTAGGTGGTAATTTCAGAAACTACTGATCCGATTTGATAAGATCTTTCAGTATCATATAGTTCATTTATCGAGGAAGGTTATAGGATATATATCATAACGCTAAGACTAGTAGGAGCGGAGCACCAATGAAAAATGTTTCAAAATCGGGATTTTTTCCTCCTGAAAGCTTCCGCTGTATGTTAGGTTAAGCCCAAAGTAACTCTTCCTAAGCGGACGAAGTCTCGCGGGCAGGTGCTAGTACAAAATAATTAAAATGTTTACACTCATTGCCGTCAAAACATTAACACTTAAATTGTTTAATAAAATACCATAAGTATTTGATTCCATAAATATATGTAAGTAATGTTCAATTTACAAACAAAAAAACTTGAAGAACGCGTCGCCTCCCAGACCGAACACAATGTGTCACGTGTTTCAGCATCGTCCTAAATAAATCGGCTCAATGTCGCCGTGCACGACGCACAATGATTCATGTTGTGTCATCAACACAATAAAAACACAACACACGACGACACCGAGCGTATGCACTCTCCGGCACAACACACACGTGTTAATAACAACTCAATGCGCAACTTTAAACAAACGACCAACGTCTGTTTAGTTAAAAATTAAAATAACAATTTATTCGCAACCGTCCGGGTAAAACAACACGTTTTTTGTATTTTAACTTATATAATTTTATACCGGATTATGAATTACTGTAAATAATATTCACCACATTTAACAATTAAAAACTCAACTAACATTTGTCTTCGAGTTGATTAATAGTACTTTTCGAAATAGGCTATAAATATGGCATAAAAATTAACGTACGCTGCGCTAGTCATTTACATTTATTAAATAAATTAATTTGCACGTCGTGGATCTTTTTAAATAAAGATTTAAATGAAACTTATTATGAATCTATCCTCCTTAAATATGGAATTCGACGTATACCAGGTGACTGTTTAGCCAGTAGCAATATTTCTGAAGAACACTGTGCACTCGATTCTCATTTTAAATCAATTAAAAAAATAGGTGCATAATATTTGACCTAATTATCTAGATACAAACTTCCGCTCGCGACTTCATACGCTTGGAATAGTTACTTTGGGCTAACATTAAACTTTAATTCTCGACTTTCTTTACATAGAAGGTGAAAATAATAGATACATGCTGTCGCACACTTTTTTTTTTAACTTTTAAAGTAAACCAATTCTCTCATATATGATTTTCTAGAAACTTTAACCGTTTACTTAACACAAGTAACGGAAGCTCTTAAAAGGAAATTAAAAAAACGACTTCGAAACATTCCTCATTGGTGATTCGGTCCTAATGGACTTAGGCGTGACTATATATAGCCTATAGCTTTTCCCGATAAAAGAGCTATCTAACACTGAAAAAACTTTCAAATAGACTAGTAGTTCCCGAGATTCGCGCGTTCAAAAGCAAACAAACTCTTCAGCATTATAATATTACTATTTTGTACAACATACACTAAGTACATACTAAATAATCAATTTATAATACGTAGATCAAAAATATAGTACAGTAACAACCGTAGATGTAACCGTAGATAGCAATATGCGAAGCTTCGAAATAAAACTGACGCTCGAATACGACTGCCACAACGCGTTCTATTAGTGCCTGACGATAAACTTCGAATATGATGGCTACCACGAGCAAGAGAAGTGGCATTTTTCTTGATGGAAAACTCAAATTCAGTAGTTCGAGTGTCCTACTTTGAAACCATTACAACTTTAATAGTTAATAGTCAGGTAGAGCCCCGCTGAAGTAGTAGGTGGTAGAGCCCCGCTGAAGCTATTTTTGGTTTCAGCATGAATGGGTCGGCTCTTCCGGGGTAGTACCACCCCTCTCACAGATAACCGACGTGAAATAACAGTGCTTGCATTGTTGTGTTTCGTTCGGTCAGTGAGAGAGCCTAAGGCCCACGTCCCTTCCTCTTTCCTTCTTTCCCTTTCCTTACCCTCCCCCTTTTCCCATATACAGGCTGGCAACGCACTTGCGACGTCCCTGATGTCACTAGTGTCTATGGACGGTGGTGATCACGTGACCCACCAGTTCGTTTGCCTCCTTTGATATATGAAAAAAAAGTCAACGCTCATGATTTGATTAGTTCTTGACATTACTCTGACATTGTCTTCGAGAACATGTTTAATGAAATTTTTTTTTTTTTTTTAGATAATAATCAAATGTCTCAGAAGAACCACAGCGACGGCTATTATTTTAAAGTCGTTAATTATCGTATTGTTAAAGAATACGTGAGCGTCTCTTTACGAATTTCAATAGCTTCGGCTCCGTTGCATAATAAATGAGGCACTCGGAGTTTTGTCATAACGTAATTGGGTTTAGATACAAATCAAATGTTACGTAATTAAACAGGACAATACAATCTATACTAATTACTAATAATAATTTATACTACTATTATAAAGAGGTAAAGATTGTGACGTTGTAGGTTTGTGACGTTGTAGGGGGTATTCTCAGGGACTACAGGTGGGTTACTCTCGACGCATTCGAGTTCTAAATCGAATCGAATATCAGTCGATTTCATGTTGTTTCGTACTCTTGAAACCAACACTAGCGCATAATCGTACTGTGGCTCAAATAGGAACTAACTTGGATCGACTTCGTCGTTAGGATCGAAAAATCGGTACTCTCCACACAATCTGACAGCTGTGGATCGAGTCGTTCAATCGAATATAGATGTCAAAATAGACGATTGAGAAAGAGGTACTTTATTAGGATCGAGTGAGCTTATTTTTGTGTTTTATTGTGATATTTATTTAAAAATATACATTATTATCGTTCACTTTGCAACACCAAACCAAATAAACACACATGCGTGAAGATATTTGCTTAATATAAGTCGATATAACGACTAGATTATTAAAATTGAAATTCTCAAGGATTTCGAAGAAACTCTACGTGTTCATAAATTTATTATGCCCTACATGGATAAATCTACAACATTATGATATTTCTATTAATAATAAGGTAAGTTGTAAGATTTAAGTTTACACATAACATGTCGGTATATTTGTTTGCTATATACATGCATTTGAAGCCAATAAGCCTGTATATAAATCTCTCAGTGGCACTACAAAGGCATACAAGGCCAGCCACAAATGTGAATATATGTGTGTATGTAATTTGATAAAAACTATATGAGGAATTAGATTGTAATTTAATGATTTTGGGTACATCATTATTTTATCCGATTAAGATATATAACGATAACATCATGGTCATTTTATAACACAAAAAGGTGTTAGGAAAATGAACTAACCATAAAATATTTACAAAGATATCTTCATCTCATGAACCAAGATTTATACTTAAAAATAATATAGATTATGTGGGTATAGGTTTAGTGAAGATAAGTAACTATGCTTTTATATAAATCTCATGGTACTAAGCTTATCTTTAGTTGAGTTGTCGTTAGTTCTCATTTGTTTGATTAGCAAGTTTAATTTTGTCTTGTGACTAATATCCTGTATGTGTGCTATTATATAAACATAATGTATGCCAAATTTAAATACATGTTATAAAAAAAAAATGTAACATGTATAGTTTTTTCTAATAAAAGTTACATATGTGCCACCCAGGGTATTTCATAATTAACAAGGAATTCAGTAAAGGGTTATTAGATACTACTGATAAGTAGAAAAGTGTAGTATAGTTCATTCAAGATTACAGACAAATTCTAACATCTTACAGATAACTAACAATACATTGTTTTTTTTAGGTGATCCCGGTAAAATCCTAAGAAGAATGAAAAAATACTCTTATATGAGTTGTACGAGTAAACACGAGTTGTATCTCATAAAAAGTATAAAATCTTATCAAGGATTACAATCAAAGCTTTCCATGAGAAACTGTGGTACATTAGTACAATCCCTGAAGGTTATTTATACCATCACGGTGTCCAGTAACATTAGTGAATAGTAAATATATACTCTTTTTATTGAATTGTGATACAGTTTGATTAGTTGTGTTAGAAAGTCTTGTTATTAATAAAGAATTGTAAAAGAAGCCCTTTTTTATTGACATTTTTGTAAATGTTGTAAACATTTGAATTAAAAACTCATTCATTGTTCTAACAAAATATTACACATTTTACATTTATTGTTCTAACAGAACAGCCCATCTATATAGTAAACTATAAAGTGCTTAATGGGACAATATATGAATGTGTGTAAGTGCATATAAGCTATGGTGGTAAACTACAATATCTCTATACTGTATGATATTCTTAATCAAGTAAGCTACACTTAACATGATATATACTATGGTCGCTCAGGTTTTTATTATGAAATTGGTTATGATTAGTATCACTGTGATATTAAATGTTAAGACACACTAACTATCTGGCAAAGTTATATTTACATGTCTAAATAGCTATATGTTAATAAAAGTAAAAAATGACTTCATACCAATTCTCTCTTTAGCATATTTTAAATCTTTTCTTAATATATTATATGTGTATGATATAAACTTTGTATAAGGGTAGTTTATATAACTGTTTCTAACTCCTAGTGTTAAAAAATATTACACAAGAGATATTTTATCAATAAAATATATTACCACACATATTAAGATCCATTATTTATAATTCATATACCCTATATGAGTTTAAAGTAACACTACAAATATGAGATATTACATTCGTTAATGTCGATAATGGTAAACGGATTTAGTTATTGTTTTGGGTTTTAGGTATGTCTTTTCATACTATATTAGTGCAATATTCATCACATTGAATAATTTGTTGTGTATTATATTCTTAATCCAAGAAAATACTCATCACGGTTGTTATGATTCTTAGTACGATATCAGGCATGAGTGTTAATACTTAAAAGTTAATACTTATTACATTATTTAACTTTAAAAAGGGGTGAACAATTCACAATGTCTAATTAAGAATGCACGATGTTTATAGGTATCTCTAAATGTATGTTCGTAAAAGATAAAGTTTTATATTAACACACGCACTTCATAAATATTATCTTTCGCATATTTTCATATAAAACGATGGTCATACAATAAATACATCCCATAATTCTGTAAAACATTCCAATGTTTTGATTTTTGTCTGACAGTCCGAAGCACAGATTACGGCAGACTTTATTCTGTGGCACAGACTAAAAAACATGTCCTCAATATTAAAATCAATTATTTAAGGATGATTTTAATAAATGTGACATATTTTTATAATATGTAACCTTATATAAATCATTTTTCTAGTGTTATAATGGTAGATAACATTACAAAAACTATGAATCAAGCTTAGATAAATAACACTTTACTGTGACGTATTGTGTGTATACTATGACCGGATACACTTAACGACGCCGCTATGATTCGATCGTAACTCGTTCTTGATATTCGATTCGATTTAGTTCAAGAGTACCCTTTTAGATCGAGTTCGGATCAATATCAAGTTCGAATCAGAAACAAAACCAAATTGAAATCAGTTTCAAGAGTTAGACCCCTGGTCCGATCTGAAAAACTCTTTCAGTGCTATATAGCTCATTTATCGAGGATGGTTATAGGATATATCACGCTTAGACCAATAGGAGTGGAAGTTTTTTTTTCCTTTTGAAAGCTTCTGCTGCGTGTTAGCGTTAGCTCAAAGTAACTATTCCACGCGAACGAAGTCACGGGCAGAGGCTAGTTAATAATATAATGGTCTATACTAATATTATAAAGAGGTATAGTTTGTGAGTTTGTAACGTTGTAATGTCATAGGCTATTTATAATATATTAATTCGAAAGATAAAAATACTTTTTTGTGGTAGTCAGATTTACAAAGTAAGTCGGAGATAAAACGGACAAACGAAAACGTTTCTTGCGAACGCTGCCTTAACGATGAGAGATATACGACTTCTATAGAACAGTTGTAGAGCTTGATAATGCTTACAAAAAGGTCAGTGACGACATGTTTCACTTCTGTATTTAAGTCACAAACAGTAGTTTTTTATAAATGTTTACCGCCCAACTAAGTGGGCACGGGTCAGCTAGTCTATACTAATATTATAAAGAGGTAAAGTTTGTGAGTTTGTGACGTTGTGATGTTGTGACGTTGTCGGGGGTAATCTCAGGAAGTACTGGTCCGATTTGAATAATTCTTTCAATGTTATATAGCTCATTCATCGAGAATGGTTATAAGCTATATATCATCGCGCTAGGACTAATAGGAGCGGAGCACAGATGAAAAATGTTTCAAAATCGGGATGTTTTTTCCTTTTGAGAACTGCTGCGTATTCGTGTTAGTGTTATTGTATCTATTTCACGCGAACGAAGTCGCGGGCAGCGGCTAGTGTTAAATATATTCAATGAATATACTTTAAGTTGTACTTCTTTTGGCGTGCTAGGGAAAAATGATGGGAGTAAATTTTAATTTTGAATATTATAAAGCGCGAGCACACCGTCAAGTCAAACCGACACCCAGAAGTAATTACGATGCGCGCGCAGACCGTCACGGAAAACCGACACCCTGAAGTTAGCTATAGTTAACATTTTGTTTCTTTGTATTTGTTGTTTGTATTTTTAACTTTCAATGTATTAAATACCTTTTTTCTATTGTTAGTGTCGTTTTTTCTACAAACGCAGAATAAGGCAAAATATAAAAAAATTTAAAACATTTTTATCTTGTTACGCCAAAGAAGTATAACTTCTAACGCGTGTACATAAGTAAACATAAAACATGTGTAGTGTACCTTTTTTTTGCTTTATAGGTATAATGCGTTTGACTACAAGCTCATCTGATATCAAATGACCATGTGGTCTAAGATGGTGAACAGGCTAAACCAAGAAGGGGCTGGCCCTCGAGTGCACTGCCAAAACACACCTACGAGTGCTTAGTGATACAATGTCAAGTTGAAGGTAGCAGCTTTCCATGCCGTCTTAAAATTATCTAACTAGCCTCTGCCCGCGACTTTGTTCGCGTGGAATAGATACACTAACACTAACACGCAGCAGTTCTCAAAAGGAAAAAACATCCCGATTTTGAAACATTTTTCATCTGTGCTCCGCTCCTAGCAGTCTTAGCGTGATAATATATAGCCTATAACCATTCTCCATGATTGAGCTATATAACACTGAAAGAATTATTCAAATCGGACCAGTAGTTCCTGAGATTACCCCCTACAACATCACAACGTCACAAACTCACAAACTTTACCTCTTTATAATATTAGTATAGATTTTAAATATAGTTCCGGGTCACGGTACAAACAACAAAAAGTTAAATCCGCTAGACTGTTGTCCAAACACAATAGAGACAGAAAACCGAAGGTAATTAACATTTTTTGTTAATTACAATAGTCTTTTTTTTTGTACGAAACCGCTTTGTACATATTTCTAATAATAATAGAAGGCAGATAATTATAACCCTTTCAAATATTTGCAAAAAGGTAATCATTTTTTTATATCATATAGGAGGCAAACGAATAGGCGGGTCACCTGATTCTTAACCGATCACCGCCGTCCATAGACGCTAGCAACACTAGGGGAATCGTAAGTGCGTTGCCAGCTTGTGTTTTAGAGGAAAAAGGGGAGGGCGAGAGGAGTGAGGAAGGAAGGGGGAGAGACGGGTCTCCAGCGCTCTCACTGACCGCACGAAACGCAACAATACAAGCACTGTTGTTACTTCACGTCGGTTTTCTTTGAGAGAGTGGTACTACCCCGGGCAAGCCGATCCATTCATACTGAAACCAATAATAGTTTCAACGTGGTTCTACCACTTGAAAAAAACCAATCTATTTTAAATTTCGCGTAATTACAACGTATGTAAAATCATCCCCAATTTAAAGAACAACACACAGACATATTAGAGTAGGTACATCTATTCGTAGTACATATTTAAAACATTAAAAGAAAACAACATTGTTCTCATTGTGTCGTTTGATACTTTACGGATGAAGTGCTATATGGGTCAGCAGACATCCGTACAGTTTATTGATTCACTGTGAAAATGAATTATTTTAAGCGCTTTTTTTAACTTCGCTCACCGTTACGGACAAGGATACTATAATAAACGGTGACCTGAAAAGCCGATGTTATAATCGAATTGCCTATAAATTTTTTATAAAAAGCGCAATCTATGTATATAAATCAACTTATTTTCTGTATTTTGTTTTGTTTTGTACACGACGAATTTTAATATTATCATATATTATTTTAAAGCTCGGTTTTTCTTTAATATCGAAACTTACAAAATTAATGAATTATAGTCAAATTTTGAGGAGTACTTAATATATTACGACGTTATATATTTAGCATGCTAAAGATATAGGAGTAATGAAAGACTGAAGAAGTTACGGATGGATTGTATGAAAAATAATATGTATATATATCAGTAACTGGGCGACCGAGCCTAGCTTGGTTTTTTAAAACACTGTTTTAAATTAAAATAAAGTGTTGGGTTCCACTTATAAAATTAACATTTTCTTACATAAAGACATATATCTCTTCTGCTGTCACTCGGATTCGAACTAGGGATACGCGGACTTTCGAAGCAACCGATTTCCATCTGAGCTATTTTTGTTTTGACAGCGTCGGCCAAATTTACCTTTATATTGTAGCTATATTTTTTCATTTCCTGAAAACTCAGCTAAAAAAATTTCTCGTTTATAGGTATTAGATAGATAGATAACTAATATTATACATGTGATAGATTGTTTGTTTGTTTGATTTTTTTTGCATACACATTGTCAAGGATACATACAAAAAAAGACATTCAAAAAATTAACCGTGCCCGAAAGAAAAATCAAATCTACATTAAAGCGAGCGAAGCCGCGAGCAAAAGCTAGTATGTATATAAAAGGTGTGAATACCTAACCTAACCTAACAGAGATATAAGGTTATCAAGATTATGTTTACAGTGTTTTATTATACACTAACTGGTGCTCGCGTGTTCGTTCATGTGAAAATGCTTTTAACATTTCGCAGGAAACCACGTCTCTAATCTGGATTAAAACTGGACCGCATATTATATAGTATACCGCTTAGTAAGTATTATAAAGCGTAATGATACGTTACTGAATTCAGTCTTCTGAAAATTACATACAAATAAGTTAATTTATTTTAACGTAATGTGTTACGGCATTTTATTTTCAAACTGTCGCTCAGTCGTAGGTATGATTGGTCTTTACAATTTCACAGCCCTTTTTGGGCGAGCGATTAAGGCACTCTACAGTATGGCAACAATACGGGCACTAAAGTGTCGCAACCTCAGCTCAGGCTGTTGCCTTGAAAGCAACAATCACAATTCGAACTATATTAAACAAGCTAAGTAAACTTTTAGTAGGTGGTAGAGTCACGCTGATGCTATTACTGGTTTCAGTATGAATGGATCGGCTCGCTCAGAGTAGTGACACCCTCTCACAGAAAACCGACATGAAGTAACAATACTTACATTGATACGTTTTATTCGGTCAATGAGAGCGCTGGAGGTCCACCTCCTTTTCCTTCCTCCCTTTCTCCACAAACACAGGATGGCAAATCACATGCAACTCCCCTAGTGTTGCTAGTGTTTATGGACGGCGGTGATCACTTAACATCAGGTGACCCGCCTGTTCGTTTGCCTCCTATGATATAAAAAAAACTAATCATACATGTATACGTTAGTAAGACACAGCTTTGCCTACATACGCCCCTCACAAACGCATAAAAACATTGCAAGTATGTCCATACTATCTAATGTAAACTAAAAAAACAATTTCTAGACGAAAAAACTACGATTTTTTATATACTATACCTACGGATACATAATTATTTCTCTTTCAGATACTAATCTGTCAGTCAAATTTAACCGCAAACTTATTTTTTCTACAATTATAATTCATTCTATAAATAATTCTTCGCTTCAACAGATCAAAACCTTACACGCTATACTGAAGTAATACTAAACAAGTACTGTTTAAAATTAAACAATGATTTAAACAATCAAAAGTCGAGTGTTAAGATGTAACTCGTGAAATTCAAGCAACAGGTCAGTTAGCCTGGTCATCGATGCGCAACAAACATATCATCAAAGCGAAATTAACAAGCGCTCGCAAAACTCACGATATGAAGAATCTCCACTTGAATGTACTGTGTAGACATTACCGAGTCATTGCTCGTAATAACTTAGCATACGATTGTGCGATGTTTTTTTTTTTCGATATCGAAGATTTCCGTTTCGCATATTATTTGGTCGCCAAATTAGGCCATATAAGTAGTGTAATATAATAAGGTTTGACCGGGAAATTTAAAAGTAATGGTCTGATGAAACTTTTAAGGCTGTCAGGTTACAGCGTAGTCACATCGGGAAAAAAAGAAATTTAAAAACAATATAGGTAGTTTCTAATTTTTTATTTCTCATATCATATCACGAAAACAACTACATCTAATTATTCAGACAAAATAATAGAAAAAGACGCATCCTAAAAATACAAAGTGAATACGTGAAATTCAGATTTCGGGAATTCCACTTTTAGTTATGTTTTAAGTACATTAAACACAACTGATAGATGACGGGTTTATTGACCCTGTGTGTGAGCTATCATGAGGAAAGCTATACAAGATATAAATCATATCACTTATATGAGTGATATAAGATTTGACCGCACATGTTGTTCGTATATATGTGACGATCATAAATCGCGTACGTGAGGCCCCCGGAGTCAACGCCCCCGTCGCGTCGATGTGGGACGATGTAGGGCGAAGACGAACTCGCGACTACGCCCGGACGAAAGGACGCACCGCGCGAGGGTATCCGACTAAAACCCTGACAAATGTACACCAACCCCCTTTACTCGAGCAAATACTACAACAACAAAACACAATTTGATACTTAGCTATCTCTTCTCGGCACTTTTACTGATAAGTATACAACTAGATTATTAGAAGCGGTGAGAAATCAGTAACAAGTCCTAACCCGTTCAGAAATAAACGCGAGCTTCTACGAGGAACTTCCACAAAGAATCCAAGTTCTCGGAAACGGTAGACACAATGATACGATCAATGAAGGCATTCTTGCGTAATCGCTTATCTGGATCTTTGTAGTAGTATCATATTATACCGATGTCTAAGTTCTTGTTTTCAATTGTTCTATACGAGACCTAATGAGGGAAATGTAGGCTTCCAATTTAGGGCTTTATAATGTCAAAGTAAGATGTTTATTTATATTAGTGTTATCAATATTGCCGTGAATATACTCAAGTGTAGTAGGGGTTACTGGTAATAACAAATCTTTAATTTGTTAATGATCTCTACTCCTTTCTTATGAAAGATTTAAATATATCTCAACCTGCTATTTATTCTTATGATCCTTTACTCCATGTTGGTACCTTTAGTTCATGATTAACCTCATCGTTAAATCCTATCGCCATAATAATGAGAATAAACCTTTACTTGAGACACATCACTGCATCCAATCCAGCAGATTATTGGTATCCAGGTTATTTTGAACTGCATCGGACTCGGGAGCACTTTACATAACCTTTATCAAAATGTGATCTATACTGAAAAACTTCTTTATTGCCAACGTTTTTAGATCTACCAAACGACGTATTGCCTTTTTACTCATCGATCATCTGTAGCCAGTATTGTATTTGTTGTTAGATTCTCAATCCTCCGGATTATCAATTAAAATCCGACTTATTCAAGTTGTACATTCCTCGTAATGATCCTTCTAAGGAAACATAACAACAATTGTAAATAAACCTTATTTTCCTCAAGCTCGTTAGTTGTGTGCAGAACAAAAGGTAATAATTTCCTCGAGGAAAAATGACGCACGAACATATCTCCAATTCGGCATTTCCGCGATCCAGGAAAAATGACAGACTCATACGCGCTTGTTACCTCAAGTTTATACGCGCTTGTTACCTCAAGTTTTATAGAATACTTAACTTTATCCTTGTACCCATTACTTTATTTATTCATTTGTTTTATAATAAAGACAAACAATACAAATAATTTTTACTTAAATTTATTTTATGAATCTAACAGGAAATTTTGAATGTTAAGTATGTCACGTATGTCATAAATAAATAAAAAGTGTGATATAATTCCGATATTACTATAATTTTTACAATTGTGGTCCAATATAGACAAATAAATATAGATATGTATGTAAAGGTAAAATGAAAATAATGACATTAAAGTATTGTTAAATTTTACGGAAACGGACGAGAAATTTTATGTTTATTTAATTATTAATATACCTGGGCGACCGAACCTAACTAGTTCTTTAAAAAACATTTTTAAATTAAAATAAACTGTTAGGTTTACTTTATAATTTTTTTTTTTTTTAAGTTTCACGGAAATAGATGACGCCGTTTCCGAGATCCTAAATATATACATATATAAAAATATACAAGAATTGCTCGTTTAAAGGTATAATTTTTATATATTTAGCACACCAACATAAATATTACACATAGATAAAATCACATAAAATTACAGTAATTAGGAATTATATAGACAGAATAATAGATTAATTTTTACAAGTACAGCATCAAGTTATGTTTTTAAGCAAGTGCCGCTTGAATGATCCAATTTATCAAAAAATATGTCGATGTTGTTATTTGTTTGAGATACATCATTATACAATCTAGCCATGCGTATTAAAGGACTGTTATATACGGTGTTAATGATCGCAGTTGGAACGACAAATATATGTGGATTACGCGACCATATACACCAAACATCAAATATACATGAAAAAATATCGTGACATTCTCTTATACTCACGAAGGACAACCTAGGATTAATACACGCTACCATTACAGAATCTACGTAAAATATTCTAAGATAAAAGAGATTAGGGACGCAACGATTTCGATACTGTTTTTCCACCTGGACGGAGCGTCAACTTTTCGGGCGAGTCAACGGCCCGGAGTTCACACGAAGGGTGTAAACCGGGCACGAGTAGGACGCACAGACTAGGGTCGCGTATCTACGATAGGCGGGAGGAAAGTAATATAAACTCAATCATTGGAGACTATCGTGGGACTCGGGACTATTTTACTAAACTATGTTGTGGCATCATTAACATAAATATTATATCACCCATTACGTCGCAATTGAAGCCACATGCTTCTTGTAGGAATAGCATTTGACTTCACCTTTGTCTTAAGTGGATTAGCAACTGATTACAGTCTAACGTAAACGATGCTTAAGATGGGCCTAAAACTGGGAGTTGCATTCAAACTGCTTCCTTAAGTGTACCGATTGCAAAGAACACTGAATACACTCATAACAGTTATAACTACTTGACGACTTATTCTTTTTTTGGAGGCAAACCAATACTCGTTACAGATGATAAGCCATCATCGTCGCCCATCGACACTTGCGACACGAGTGGAATCACAGACGAGTACCGGCCCTTGAAAAAGGAATAGGTCCATTTGTTGAAAGTTTACTCTGCGACCTCTAAGGTCTCCACTTCTAACTATTTAACATGTTATTATAAACAAGCAATCTTACAATTCAAAACCAGAAAATATGACCTATATTATTCACTTAGAAATACGATATATATAACCGGTTTGAACTTTAACGACCAGTATCGGAAATGTATAAAAAGAAAGTATAACTGATATTCTATATATTCATAGAATTGAATAGCAAAACCTGCAAACCAGTTTGCAAAACGGCAAGGCCAACACAGAGGCCGTCATCGGCTACTGTTTATTAAAAAAAAAAAAAAAACGTAAACCGTATAGTCTATGTTGCGAATTTAAGATCCGTAGACAAGTCATCGACCCATATCAGGCTCAGAGTCAATGACTGTGTAAACGGTCGAATTTCGCGGGGCACAATCGAAAAATAAACGCTTTTGCGACTTACTGACTGGTGATTATTTAAGAAGATTTAATTTATGCACTCCTCTGTAATCAAATAATTGCATTTTTTTTTATCAAAACTAACGTTCAATAACAGCTGATATACGTTTATAGCTTAGAGCTATCAACTTTTCATTTCCACTGATTACTTTGAAGTGTATTTTTTATTACTTCTTATACGAGATATCTGATACTTTCTTGTTCGTAACTTACATACATACTTCGATAGGTTGCCTGTAGCTGTAATTTGCGAAATATAAACAGACATTCCGCATTTTATATTAAAAAGGCATAATTTCATTAGACATTTTCAGGCAACCGGCGAGAGGGATAAGAAGGTTTTTAGAGAGCGGCAGGGCGGAGGAGACAAGGTGGTGGCAGTGCTCGGGAGGTCTGTAATGAGGACGTCTAGACACCGCGCCGCTTCTACGACGATGGAACATTGTATTTGTACTGTGCTGCCATTGTACTCGGTCCGAGTGGATGGACCTTTACTTTAAATTAGTGACTAATGGTATTGCCCTAAAGACTGATTTAGTATATTGTAACTGATTTGATAATGTGTGCAAAGATTAGACCTGTATCGAAATGGTGACTATACAACCTACGACTATACAACAAATGAATCTACATTTTATAGTATTTGAATACTAAAACATCTGAACGTTCATGGATTTAATGGATCTAGAAGAGATTGTAAAAGTCATTGGTAAGATAGCAGCGTAGTCATCACGTGTAGGCTCTTATATTCTCTCGATCGTATGGTAATAGAGAGTCTATACATATTTACTAATATACATGTAAGAAGAAAGAATACGTACGTTTAAAAATCTAATATAAAAAATTAAGACACTCTAGTTAGTATCTATTACAGTGAAAATTTATAAAAAAAATATTTTTAAATAAATTTCTTTACATAAATATCACTATACCTACATTTATAAATAATAGTTATATTAGACCATAGCATGAGTCTACATACGATTTAAATAAAAAAAACATGAACAAATCAAATATTAACATAAATATAAAGATAATTCTGAAAAAGCCGGGAATGTCTTAAACACAAATCATGTAAATAAAAATAAACAAAAACTGTGTGCAAACTTTTTCACGCAACAAAGCGAGGAGAGAGACTACGGGTAAAAATACTTCTTCACTCACGGAAATAGACATTACTCCGCCGTGTAAATTGTGTGTTTACGTAAACCGAGCGTGCGAAAGGGACAGACGATATTATAGTGCACGAATAAGGCAGTGATTCTATTTGGTTTTTTTTTATATATATAAAAAGAATAATCTCCAAGATCTTTTGACCGTGCATCATGAAGATTAGTATAACTATGTAAACTTATGCTATCCAGTTTACTATAACTTGGTATAGGTAGATATTTGATTTAGAGGAATAGTATATCCAAATAATAACGCAATAAATAATGAAAACGCTTACTGCTGGCACCACCCTCTCTCTCTCTCTCTCTTGAGATCCTATGTCCCTAAATTGTCGGGGCAGAGGGCAGACACAATGCTTCCATCTCATCTGTCTGGCACAACTAGTAACCATATATGTTAGGCCTCAATTGCCTATAATCTGTTTTTATTGTTATAAAATAAAAATAACGCGTGCTGTAAAGGAACCTTTGACAGATACGATGTTTCTTGCGTTTTTTTATAACTCCGAACATAATTCGAAGTGGGCATAACGGTTTTTTCTTACGTGACGTTATCTACGAATCATCTTTTTATCGTGGGGAAATCCTTGCGAGCCACGTTAAGAAACACCATTCCAATAAAATAACTTGATGAAATCGCAAATGGTTTTTTATTACTAATAGGCCTCCGTAACGGTTCTAAAATCAACACGAGTTAAAACCGACTGTGCAATTTAAATATCCATTAAACCATTACACTATGCTTTGACTATAAAATTGTCGGACGTTGTCTGAGAATGTGCAACAATTGAGAGCATCTCGTATTGTAGGAAAACCTTGACAGGGTGACATATACACAGACACGCAGTTTTATGACTCAATAAAAATACATTATTATTACCATAAGGTGGTAGAGGTTGTAAAATGGTAATTAAAAAGATATGAACGTCAGTATTTATAGAAGGTATTATTAGCATTAGCCGGTTGAAATGTGAGGAAACCATAATGAAATAACAAGAACATTGTCAATGTAAAAAAATACGGTTTTTTTTTAAAGAAATGTTTGAAATCTGTTTAATTATTTTGATTATTAATTTTTTAATTGTGTTAACAGTTATCATATATGTAAATTCTGGAAACGTATTTATTTATTATACAGGCTGTACTATTTTTAGTGTTTTTTTTTAGAGTGTGTCTTTTTTTCAAGTACAGATATTTCCAGCAATGTCTAACGTCAGACCAAAAAATCTATTTCATTAAATAAAAAAAAATAGTGGAATTAACAGAAACGTCAATAATAACATTAACAAAGCCACACCGGTGTACATTACGACGAACTGCTCTGGTATATCTATTATCTTAAGTAAACACAACACACACCAATCTGGCACTATGCATACATTACAAGTGGTTAGGGTTACCACTTATATATTAAGCTATTGCATAGCTTCTATCGCGGGCCTTGAGCGTGGAGACCGAATCCAAAAATTCCGTAACGAAAAAACCGAACACCCCCCACTCTGCCTACCATGTAGCTCGGCCGAGCGTTCGCTTAATGTATATATGGTACAAAGCTCGCACGGATCGAGATTTTTTTTTTTTCGAAATGACTACGCTATTGACCCAGCAAGGTTTACTGGACTACTAAGGCGAGCGCTTAAAGCACTCAGCCGATTTTATTTTGGCAACCAGCTCAAGGATGCACGTGTGTGAGGGTGATCGTGTAGTGTTGTAGCAGTGATGTATATTTGTGTGTCACCGTATCGCGCAAGCAACGCGCTCAAGGGCTCCCTACCGAGGGATCTAACCTAGACTTGAGCCGCTGCCGTGGGAGGCCTAATCGGGTGCGGGTCGAGACGAGCTGCTCCGAAATCGGACGAATACGTAATCAGCTGTTTGTGAGAAAGTATACTGGTGTATAGGTATTTATCATCTATGTACAACAGTGAATATCTGTACTCGTATAATTTGTGTACAAAGTGTTTTCCTGAATAACATACATGTATTGTAAGATAATAAAAATATTTTGAACAATATTAACTTCTCATTTATTTAATAAAAGAAAAAAAAAATGTTTTCTTACCAGTCACAAAGTCAAAAAGTGTAACTTGAATTAATATCAAAGAAAAAAAACAAAGGAAAAAAAATACTGCATAAATAAAATAAATAAATAGTTATAACTGCATAAGTTAATAAAAAATGCTATGCAATAGCTTTACCGCGGCAGTCCCCGAGTGCCACACGTATTTTTTTTTAATTATTCACTTACTAGCGGGGTACAAACGTTGTACTGCCCTGATATTATATGAATACCTTGTCAAATTATATATATACCTACACCTTCCGCATGAATCTACCGGTGAAAACCGCATGAAAATCCGTTCAGTAGTTTTTGAGTTTATCGCGAGCAGACAAAGGATTTTGTTTTATAATATGTTTTAATACTCCAACGAGCAGACTCTTCGAGATTTTGTCTAAAAAAATGGACAGTTTTGCGCGATATATTTTAACAATATTCGATAATTTGTGAATTCTTTGCATTCGAAAACATAGATAAATAATTCTCTACCAATTATTTAAACTACTTTTTAGAGAAATAAGATATAATATTTGGTAATTTTATAACAAACTTAGTATTTGAATTAGTTTTTATTTATAAGTGGAGTTTGGTTAAAGATTGACCATTTCACCACAGTGATTAATAAAAAAAAATTAAAAAATGTACACAGATAATCAATAATTTACCGGTTTTTCAGTCTATACATAACAAGCCTGTAAAGCATTCTTGCTTCCTCGGATGTCGGGAAAACAAGAATGACATTACATAAACCCACTTTTTAATGAGACATTAATTTTATTCTCCAGTACTACTCTTGTTTGTGTACGTGTTTATTAACCTTAAAAAAATATATATGTCTTGTTGTCTCTTAATGATTCAAAAATATTTGATTTGTGCAATTGTCAACCCTGAGTCACATGACCGGTGTGGCGCGTCGCGGCGAGCGGTTTATCTAGCGATGTTCCGACTGTCCCCGCCCCCCGGGATACGCAGATCGCGGGCACGCGGGGCTCGGGGAGTGTCTCATTAAACTCGCCTGTGTTTATGCACGTGTGACGGTGTGTACCGCGAAGTGGGTCGCGCGCGCTCGCGGCTGCGCCCGCTCTAATATAGGCGGACGCTTTCAACTCATTACAGCTCGTTTGTTTGTGTTACGTTCTTTATTACTATTTTCAATTGTATACGTCATATGTTCATTATTTTAATTTTCAATAGTATACGTCATACGTTCTATATTTCAATTTTGAGCTCTATACGTCATACGTTCTCTATTTGAATTTTCGATTGTATATATGTCAATTTATAAGAAAAGTAGAGTGTCCTTGAGCGGCGCCTCTCATATCGATTTATTTATGAATGCATAATAGCGTCCGTCACGGCGCAAATTTGACAGTTTATATTAGTCAATAATGTCCAGGAATTCCTGGAGTGAGCAATTTTCTCAGAAAAACGTAATCGACGACCTTCGTATAAAGCTTTATAACAGATTTCGGTTTTATATATGTTTTATAGTAACTTTATAGTACAAAATTAGATTTTGTTGATTAATTATGAAAGTCTAAAGATAAAATATTTTTATTACTAAAGAGAATATGATTATGAAGAAATTATGTAAACACGTTTTTATTAGTACATAAAAGGACATATGTACAAACATTTAATTGCGAAAAAAAAAACTGATTTCAAAGGATAGATCAAAGGTGTATATTGTCACGTGGTGAAGCCGTAGGCAAAAACCAGTCAAAAATAGTAAAACACTTTATATTCTTTTTTTAAATCCAACTTATTACAACTTTATAATTTGCAAAAAAATAATTATTTCATAATACCTATATGGTTTAGCGTGTATTAATTATATATGTGATGTTTTGTTTCAATAATTATTTATCAAAAAAAAAAGAACACCGAGCGTTTAGACACAGTATAAATATGAGAGACAGTACGGAAACTACGTACAAGACACACAAACATGCGCATCCGTTTCCGTACTGTCCCTTATATGTATACTGTGGTTTAGAGATCTACAATCCTTCGGCAATGACCGCTGTTATACCGGCCTGCAAATTTCTCGACAACTGAAAATACAGGCAGATTCCAAAATATGACAAAGTAAATTAAAGTCCACGTCACCATATGCATTTTGGTCGCGACATAATCCGATACAGATCTACAACCCCTTTTAATTACTGGTTGTACTGCGTTACACCTATGGTTCACGTACTATGGTTGTCACATATCAGTAGAACACAACTGAATTCCTCCTATTCATCTCTGTTCTATACTACTACTATTTCGTTTTCTATAATTCATATTATTTCTGTAAACATTACGTGCAATTAACTTATCATTTGAAACATGAAACTCTTATATAAATATAAATTTATTTCGTGTATTTCGAAAACGGCTCTAACGATTAGGATCAAATTTTGTATTTATATAAGCTTTTGCTTTTTAAGTTTATCTATATAATTCTCTTCCTTAAAAAAAACGCGATTTTATACAGCAACAACATTTTTCTTATAATCTCCTTCTATTCGGTAACATCATACTACTGTGGTAATACGAAAAAAAAACGATAAAAAGAAGTGTAGTCGCCCAGATCTTAATTTAGGCAAGTACTACGTCAAACAATGACTCGAGACGGAGCCGAAACATCGAAACGCTTGCTAATATAATTCCTAACATCATTTTTACCGCCTACGGTCACGTAACTTGCGTACGACTAGCGATGTTTTGTACCTTCATAGAACAACATTTGTGCATCAGAAGCATTTACGAGTTACGTGCGTAAATAGAAAGGTTTGCATGCGTGCCGAGCATTATACGTACGATCTATGATATAACATCGAGTGAAAAACTACGTCAGGATGAAATCATATACGTGTTTTTATTGCCCATTAAATTGTTTAATATTTTATGGAAGGGGAGTGTATCGTAGTAAATTAGATAGAACCACGCTGAAGCTATTGTTGATTTCAGCATGCATGGGTCAGCTGATCTGAGGTAGTACCACCCTCTCATAGAAAACCGCCGTGAAGTAACAGTGCTTAAATTGTTGCCTTCGTTCGGTCAGTGAGAGAGCCGGAGGCCCATGTCCCCCTCCGCCCCTTCTCTCCACATACTCTTCTCTTATAACATTCCTCCTCCTCTCTTACCCTGCCTTCTCTCTCCTCCCAAACACAGGCTAGCAACGCACTTGCAACTCCCTTGATGTTGCTAGTGTCTATGGACGGCGTTGATCACTTACCGTCATGTAACTCGCCTGTTCGTTTGTCTCCTATGATTTAAACAGAAAACAAAAAAGTCAACTGAAAGTTGAATGACATTAGGAATTTTATTTCATTTTATTTTAATTTCGTACTGTTCTTTAAATTTAATCTTACTAATTAACTATCATTCGTTTATTTGATTTTATTTACTGCCCTAAAATAATATGGGCATTACTAAATACGTGGACGGCGGATAGTTCGAAAAAAAAAAGAAAAAACGATCGATCACTAAGAACTATTTTGTTTTTATTATGTAATATTGCTTACATGTATTTCTGAGTACAGTTGTTTGTTCCCCTAAATAAATGAAAAAAAAAAAAAACAAAAATAATGTCTTTAAATGCCATAAGAAGTATATAGATTTTTAACAACTAAATTGTCTAGAAACCATGTAGTAGTTATAATAACCATTAAATACTTGTAATGTTTCAAACGAAAAACGTTTCTATTCGTTTATAACAAGGTTTTTTTTTATATATGATATAGGAGGCAAACGAATAGTCGGGTCAGCTGATGTCAAGTTATCACCGCAACCCCAGGGAAGTCGCAAGTGCGTTGCCAGTCTGCGTTTGGGGGAGCGGAGGGGCAGGAGGGAGGAGCCAGGCAAGGGGAGGTGGTCCTCCGACGCTCTCACTGATCGAACGAATCGAAATAATGCAAGCTCTGTTATGTCACGTCGATTTTATGTGAGAGAGTGGTATTACCCTGGACGAGCCGACCCATCCATGCTAAAACCAGTAATAGCTTCAACGTGACTCTACCACCTACAAGAAGGTTACGATAGTAGCGATATATGAATTTCTTTAACAGTTCACATTTAATTTGTGGGCCAATAAAATTATAACTGAATTTGTTATATGTTGCACGCACCTCATATTTTTCGTTCAACACATCACAAGTTCAGATATTTTTTATCTACTATAAATTAAATTAAATTTAATTAATTATTATAAATAAAAATAAATTATTTTAATTAAATTATTATATATATACACTGAGAATGCCAACAACTGGATATTCTTCAACAAGATTAAAGAAGATATTTTATACCTTTTAGTTCATTCATTACTCGGGAGAGTGTGATGTGGGCACGTGAGCTTGCATCGATCATGACCTCGTGCGGAATTCAATATTACAGGAGTCACGTATAATCTCATTACACGATAGAAACACACGTGAACCAATTAAAACGTGAACGAAATAGAAGCACGTGATTCATTAACATTTAACATATTTTACTAATCATATACCAACTGAAAGGTTAAACACTCGCAGTATTCTAGGATATAATACTTAATGGTCACATTTAACATATAAAATAAGGATGTTAAAACAAATACTAATAAAGAACAAAGAGAACCTAAGTTAAAATTTGTTCTAAGACTTTCAAAAGTATAAACACAATCGTAGTAGACCTAGGTGCAATGACCGATGCCGAAAATAAAGTGGAAAATAAAACCTTTTATTTTGTTCATACCGTTCCCAGGTTCATATTTAAGTGGATGTGGTATCACCCGACGGTCATTGACGCTGTGCTTTAATATATATGCGTAGAGGATTGCGTATAAATTTTATATTTTTCTAGGCAATTAGATCAAATATTAAATACCTATTATTTTAATTGATTTAGGAAAAGAATTCAGTGCAGAATATGTTTCATAAACGTTTCCACTGTCTAAACTTTTAGCCTGTACATGCACAACTTGTTTTGTGGGGGCACGCAGTGCCTTTGAAGGAAATTTCGAAAATATCGTAAAAAATCTCATGAAAACTGAATAAATGAAAGAGTTAGAAAAAAAAACAATGTTGGTAACATTTACAAAATTTTGTGGATTTTTTTTAATAGGTCATAGTTATCCAAATACAAATTCTATTTTATCTTTCTTTAACAGTTACCGCGTCGTACAGTGGTTTATCTTTGTAGTAAAGGTTGTAAAAGAAAATTATCGACTTACAATTTTCGAAAATTAGACAGCCCCAATAGAAAAGTGACAGGAAAGGCCTGTATATATGCTATACAAACAGTTTTCCGTGATATTTGTTCTTATGAAGTTGTTTGTGTTATTTCACCACATGGGATTGTTTTTTTAAAGTGAAACTTTTTATGCCACGGAAGGAAAAAATGACTCGCCGCCTCTTATATATATATTTTTTTGTAATTAATTTCATTCTCAGAATTTTTTTCGTTTACTTTCTTAACACAGTAATAGTGTTTATTGAAACAAAATGCTATAAAATAATATCCCGTCAAATTCATTCCAATTTAAATTGACTCGAAAGGAACTTACGAAAAGATAACCGTAGGTTTAAAACTCGAAAATACTTCACTCATTCGATAAACTCGATTGTATTATTCGTATAAAGAAGCTAAGTACGTACTCGCTTTGTATTACATATCCCGCGTGACTCGAACGTACTACGCAAACATCGTACGGTAAACATTGATAGAACTTCTTAAATGTAAACAAAGGGCAAATATGACCTCGCTTAATCGCAAATACACGGTAACGACTCGCGCACACACAAGGGATCCTTATGCGAATAACTTTTTTAATAATCATACCGAAAGCGATGCGGTCTGCAGTAAATAGTACCCACCGGCTTATTTGGAATTTATATCTGTTTGTCTATATTACTCAAGTTTCGTTAAATGTATCGTTTCGTCCTAATTTAAATCAACTTTTTCATAGCAAAATGTAAGGAAGGATTTTTTTTTCTTATTTCTTTCTTTATTTACTTTGTGTTTTACAGTTATACCCATACCACGTAAAAGAAATGTTTACACATAAAACTAAAGCAATATACATGTATATATATTAACATTAAAACTAAATAACAAAATAATGCAATTATTTTAGATAGTCACAAAAAATCATAAAAAACGCACACATGACTCATTCCACTCACAAGCAAATATGTCGACTAGTGGGAAGTGAACTATGAATCCATTAAGAAGTCGAAGCATCTGATATGCAATTTCGACTGATTTTTTCAAAAACTGGTATAAAAGTTCAAAGACTTACATATGTGGTAGAAACTGTACAAGGTGGACAGTACCACCGCTACAATTATTTCTATCCCAAAGCATGCAGTATTTCATTTCAGACGACGATGTTGACATACGCATTGATACACGAGGCGTTTCAGTTCAGTCCTTAGAAGTGGCAACCATTGCGTTTGGCCTTAGTACTGTCATCCTTTCAACACCAGATAGGCTGTATATCTATTTGTTACTTCATAAGATAAACATGTTTTATTTGGTGGCATAGCGTACTCTAACACATCTAAACTCACCCATGAGTCAAATATTCGGACATCTTAATCAAGTCTTAAATACAGTTCCTACTAGTCGACATATTTGCTGGTGAATGGAAAGAATTGTGTGCTACATTTAAGACTTTTGTGAGGGTTTAAAATGACTGCAGAATTTGATTGTTTACTGTAAGCTTATGGTATACTAGCCTCTGCCCGCGACTTCGTTCGCGTGGATTAGTTACTTTGGGATACGCAACAGAAGCTCTCAAGAGGAAAAAACCCCTATTTTGAAAGATTCTTCATTGGTCTTAGCGTGATGACATATAGCATATAGCCTCCCTCGATAAATGAGTCCCTCGATAAAAGTTATCTAGCACTGAATTTTTCAAATCGTACCGGTAGTTCCTGAGGTTAGCCCCTACAACGTCACAAACTTTACCTCTTTATAATATTAGTATAGATATTTTATTTTTGTTTTCTATTTTAATAATTTGATTTACGTAGTTATAGATGTACCTGTTAGACTATATAAATAAATGAATGTTGCAAATGTTTATTGAAATGAGAACAATAAAAGGTAGGTGTATTTTCCATCAACCTGTAACAGACCCACTGCGTGCCCATAGGCCTCTTCACGAAGGAAGGTATGGGCGTAATTACTACGCCAGCAAGGTATTAGCGATTTTAAGCTCCGATAAATCCACAGCTCTCTAATTTTCGGTCCATACGGTGGTAACATGAAAACATTTCTCAAGTCAAGATTGTACGCGAATTCCGAAATATTCGTTGGTACATGCCGAATCTCGTACCTGCGGATATCGGATAAATATTCCACCGGTGAAACCAGTACACCGCCACGACGTTATAAGAAGAGGTAGATGCTTACCCTAAACGGCGCTGAGAATAGAGTAGAGGCGTCCGGCTCGGCGGCGTGCGCTTGGGACATCTGGTTGGCGCGGGCCTGCCGCTCGCGCTCTCGGTCGCGCTCGCGGTCCCGGCCCGCCCAGACGCCGCTGTTAGCGACGCCGGTGCCGCCGCCGACGACGCCTCCGCCCCCGCCGCCGCCGCCTCCGCCCCCTCCCCGGTCCCGGTCCCACTTGTCGTACCTGGGTACAAGAAAAAACAATACTCTTTATCAACAGAACACATTATACAGGAATGTCTACTAAGAGTATACATAAGAGTATACAATCATTCTCTAGATCAGTGTTTTTCAAAGTGTGGTTTCAAAGGGGTCGCGAATCTTCTATAGCGGAGTTGCAAAAGGTTGGGAAAGATACTGCAGTAAAAAAACAATAAAATTAAAAAAAAATAAGAACAATATTAACTAAAGGACATAATCATTTGTATTAAATAAAAAATAAATAAAAAACTTACGAGAACTCTTATGTATTTATCCGAACCCGAAAATGAATAGATATGTTAAATTGAGTATTTGTCACATAATAAAATACATAAAAGAAAGGAAACGAGTAGGGGAGACGCGGGTAGGGGGTTCGCGGGTATGGGTTCGCGAAATATTTCTTCATAATAAAAGTGCTGTGTCAAAAAAAAGTCTGAAAAATACTGCTCTAGATGAGGTGATCGTGCTCACCGACGACGCCCTAAGTTGGCTCAAAAAATTAAATATCCAGTTACATTTAAATACAAACCTACGATTAAATGAATACAATCAGATGAATAACTAGAGATATTTTTTTGAATACGCCAGGCGAACATGCCGGTACCACATGTGGCTACCGAATTCTTATATGTTTGAATAGCTAGCTAAGTTTAGCTTAGACAAATTCGCGGTGTTGCATATAAGTCAACAGCAGCCTAAGCCTTTGAGTGTGTTGTCAAGCGGCGAAATACCTTAAGCGCTCGCCTTAGTTGTCCGGTGGAGCTGTGAAAGCCCGTCATTTCTATTGAAGTCTATTCTATTAGTCAGGTCGAAAAAAAAAACACCAACATTTCTAGCCTACATAATAGAAAAAAAGCGAGCATAATATATCACTCTACGTCCTTAATAACATAAATATATATATATATATTTTTCGAAATGACTACGCTATTTACACAGCAAGGTCTTAACAGCTTCAGCGTACTACTAAGGCGAGCGCTTAAGGTACTCAGCCGATTTTATTTTGGCAACCAGCTCAAGGGTGCAACGGCACACCTCGGCTTGGCTGTTGGCTGTTGCATGCAAAATCGCGATCTATCTTAGCCAACCTAGCTAACTATTCATATATGTATGGGTTGTTGAAACGTATATGTGTACCAAGCATACACGCCTCAACAACTCCACATATTTATTATCGGAAAATTGAGTTTTTCAGTTCGTTAAGGGAAAAAAGTTCCACTTTCATGTGTAAGCGTGTAGGCGCGCACGTGTGTAGGGGTGATCGTGTAGTGTTGTAGCAGTGATGTATATTTGTGTGTCACCGTATCGCGCAAGCAACGCACTCAAGGGCTCCCTACCGAGGGATCGAACCTAGGCTTGAGCCGCTGCCGTGGGAGGCCTAATCGGGTGACATAAATATATGTCAACTCCGATACTATTCACAATCACAGAACACACATCATCATTTTTGCTATAGGATGTACGACACTCGCAAAGCGTGACGATAAGTTTGTACAATATATCATAAAACAATAAAGAAAAACTTGAAGTAAAACCTATTATACTCGTTTCAAAAGTATTATTATGGCATTAGTGTTTTTTTTATATAAAAAGTCAACAGAAAGCGATATCATTTGTATAAATCAGTTTATTCTAAAAAGAATAAAAAACCCAGTAGAGAGAGGCTTGGTTCATTACATGGCATTACTGCTAGTATTATGTCAATAAATATTTTATGAGAAGTAAATTAAATCTAACCCAATTTATATAATAGTAATCCGACGTGATGTAAAGTTATATAAAAAAAATCGATTTCTCGATCGTTCTCGGAGCTGAGACGGGTAATAACGGATGAAGGGATTACGTCGTCTCGTCATTGTTTTCTATTCTATTCCGATAGGATTGACAGTTCGTATTTTCTAACAAAGTAAACTTATGTAATCTATGAATTGAAACACTAATTGTTACTACGAACATGAACTTTGTGTGAAAGTTTGTGGATTTTTTTTTTCGAACTGACTACGCTACCCAGCAAGGTCTTAATAGCTTTACCGGACTACAGGTTTGTGGGATATTTGGGTATTCCGGTTACTAACGAGTAAAACGACATGTGTCTATACTTCTATAACAATTTTATAAACAGGTAAAGTTTGGGAGTTTGAGACGTTGTTGGGGCTAATCGCAGGAACTATGGATCCGATTTAAAAAAATCTTTCAGTGTTATGTAGCTCATTTATCGAGGAAGGTTATAGGCCATATCTCATTGCGCTAAGACAAATAGGAGCGGAACACAAATGATGAATATTTCAACAATGGGATTTTTTCCTCTAGACAGCTTCCGCTGCGGTGTTAGTGTAAGCCCAAAGTAACTATTCCACGCGATCGAAGTCGCGAGCAGAGGCTAGTCTCATATATTTTATTTATATCGTACTAGCTTTTGCTCGCGGTTTCGCTGGCATTAATGTAAGACTTGATCTGTCCGTCGGGAACAGTACTATTTTCGTGAAACTTTGATAACGTGTATGTAAAGTTTTATTGCAATCGAATGACCGGTCCATACCGGTAACGCATAGAAAACTATATAGCTATGTATAATATTTTATTTATTCACACAAAAACAGTAACGTTAGAAAATTTAAACAAAAGCTATCTTACTAATAAAATTGGAAATACCTGATATATCAATATTAGTGTATTAATAATAAGATATACGATATACACAAATTACATCGAATAATAGCCAAAATATTTTAATCGTTCAACTTGCCATTATTTGACCCTGTGATGTTTAGCAGCTGAAACTTATATCGTCGTTCGATTTTAAAGGAAGTCCTAATATTAAGGAGACAATTTCCTACTGAAATATCTTTTTTTTTCGCATTGACTATATCTTCTGTTGGCCGGACAGGATCTACACAACTTGACCGCGCTTTTGAGTGAGCGTTTAAGGCACTCAGCAGAGATGGCAACCAGTTCAAGGGTGCCAAAGTGGCCGATGAAATAATTGTTGGTCGTTATTGTGCCGTCACAGTACTAAAAAATACTACATGACTTGGCACATAACCAAATGTTTGCAACAGACAAGTTACGTTTTAAGAGACAAAACCTCTGAGATTATTCCTAGTCCGTTAGTGATATCCGCCGCAAACTATGAACCCGTACCTAACGCTGCGCGTTATAAAAGACGTCCGCGACACATTTTGACCGACCCTCCTGATTCAATCACGTCAGCGAACGATCAGTACCAGCCTGTCCCTCGAAACAGTGCGTGTTCACGCCCACGCCCGCGTACCTACAGATCACGCCGCCGTGGTCTGGGGGTTAATTTCGCTCCCACACACCCGATTAGGCCTCCCATGGCAGCGGATCAAGCCTAGGTTCGATACCTCGGTAGGGAGCCCTTGAGTGCGTTGCTTGCGTGATACGGTGACACACAAATATATATCATTGCTACAACACTACACGATCACCCCCACACACGTGCACGCCTACATGCTTACACATGAAAGTGGAAGGGTTTACTTTTTTTCCCTTATCGAACTGAAAAATCTCAATTTTACGATAATAAATATCTGTGGAGTTGTTGAGGCGTGTATGCTTGGTACACATATACGCTTCAACAACTCATACATATATGAATAGTTAGCTAGGTTAGCTAAGATTGGTCGCGATTTTGCATGCAGCAGGCAACAGCCAAGCCGAGGTGTGCCGCGCACCCTTGAGCTGGTTGCCAAAATGAAATCGGCTGAGTGTCTTAAGCGCTCGCCTTGGTAGTCCGGTGAAGCTGTTAAGACCTTGCTGGGCCAATAGCGTAGTCATTTCGAAAAAAAAACTGAGATTATTAGCACACTAGTTGTAGCACGGGGCTGCTGATGCAGATTTTTAAAAATTGTGTTAAAAAAATATTAAATTGTAAGAACATGTACAATTCTATTCAAAAACATATTGTAAGTACGACACGCACGCCACCTACAGTAACATGTACCATCTCTATTAGATAATATATAAATACTAACAGTGTGTCAAATGAGGTTTATCATCAGAGACATATTTGGAACTTTATGGCATAAATTCATATAACTACCTCAGTGATCATTTACAATGTATCATTAACATATATATTATCTAGAAAATTCGACGATTGTCCCACAGTAGTCGCGGCGTAATAACAAAAAAAAAACAGCGGACCTCTACCCAGTTAATGATAAAGTTGTTTGTGTTTCGTTGCACGGATCGTCCTTGGCTTAATAAAAACTAGTTCAATATCGTATAGGTAATGCGACTTTGAATTCCTTCATGAATGACATAAACAACATTATACTAAAATGTACAAATTTATAGTATTCTATTTTGAGTAAATGTATAAATAATACAGTCATGTCTCTTTAGATAAAGTTATTTGATTATTTTTTACTATAAGCATGTTAGAACTACAAGTCGATAATTAGTATAACATATATCGCTTAGTAGTTTTTTTTTAATATCACAAGATAACATAACGAAATCAAAAACACACTATTCAATTATGCTTACGAACGTATTTTTTTTTTCGAACTGACTACACTTTTGAACTAGCAAGGTATTAACTGCTTCACCGGACTACTAAGGCGAGCGCTTAAGGCACTCAGCCGATTATATTTGGGCAACTATCTCAAGGGTGCACGGCACACCTCGGCTTGAGCTGTTGCCTGATACATACAATTCACGACCTATCTGAGCTAACCTAAGCGAAGCTAGATATTCATACTTACATGAGTTATTGAAACATACATGTGTACCAAGCATATATATCTCAATAACTCCAATATGTATTTTGCGTCGGATAATTTTTCGAAAACTATTTACGAACGTATCAAAATCTAACACCGGTTCCTATAACAATCCACTCATCGGAGAAAAATTGACAAGAAACTCGATCTGGTTCATGCTCTCATAGACCATATCTCATACACCTATGTCTTCATATCAGTCAATGTGAGTCACAATTGTATTTAACGGATGTACAGAGGGGAGTGTTATTTCCAGGTAAAATAATAGTTGCTATCAAATATTTTGATATCAAAACCCGCTTAACATACTGGTTAAAATTATTATCCGGCGAATGGATAATATGTTTTGAGACTTTATTATTTTTTTTTTTTTATTACACTTACTTATAACTAACTTATTACTAAGTTTATTTGTTTGTATGAATGAACGCGCTAAGCTCAAGAACTACCAGCCCGATTTGAAAAATTCTTTCGTTGTTAGGTAATTCATTTATTGCGGAAGGTTTAAGGCTACAATATCATCACGTTAAATGCAATAGGAGTACCAATGAAAATGTTTGAAAATCGGGCTATTTTTCCTTTTGAGATTTTTTTTCCCTCGAACTGGTTATGCTATCGCCCTAGCAAGGTCTTAACAGCTTCACCGGATTACCTCCTTTTGAGAGCTTCCGCTGCGTGTTAGCGTTAACCCAAAGTAAATATTCCGCGTGGACAAAGACGCGGTTACTAGCTAGTTTTGAAATATAACCGCTTACATACGAACGTTTAAAGCAAGTATAGTGACTTAAATTATTGAGCTGATTACTTATATTATTGCAAATAAGGATAACGTATCGACAACGCATACATATAAACATAAGATACGTGATTGAATTAAATGTCCCATTTACCTCGACCCTGTTTCTGTATTGTGGTTAAGTTGGTATTATGTGTTTCATACGTCACGACGAGGCCCGTTGCGACCAATCTGCATATATTAATTACATATATATATCTTATAGTGGTTAAGATTTCATTGCAGGTATCGCTCGCCTTCCTTTTCTGTGAGGTTTTCTTTTTTTTTTATTAAAGATTTCTCAGGAATTTCGTATGTTAAGTCTGCCGTTTCCAATGCATCCTATCTATTAATTTAAATACATGATTCCGTTTATATTTTACACTTTCATGCCTTTTCATACACGTTGGCCGGGTTACAGAAACCTATAGGTTTCCTCGATAAATGAGTTATCTAACACTGAAAGAATTTTCCAAATCGTACCAGTAGTTCCTGAGGAAAGCGCGTTCAACCAAACAAAAAAACAAACCCTTCCGCTTTATAATACACACATCAAAAAAGTCTAAGCTACATGCGTGATATTACAAATTTTACCATTTATATTAATTAATTTCTTAGTATTTACTCAAACAAAGTGCGTAGGTAAGTAAACTTTTTTGTTATTGGTGACATACTGGCTGGTTGTAAAAAAAAAATTGATTATGTTTTGTTTTTTCATAAAATTCAAATGACTGCGAATTTGTTTGAATTTAAGTGCATTTTAATTGCTACGTTTAGTCTTGATTTCGTAATCTTACCAACCATTTAAATAAAGTTAGCGACAAAATTGAATTGTTAGATATTCTTTACGTCATGAAGCGACGTCATTTGATGGCAGATGAAATTCAAAGAGCTGTAGGGATGTTGCAAGCGGGAAGTAATCAATCTCAGGTATCTCGACATTTTGGCATTCATAGAAGTGTTATTTGTCGTCTTTAGCAGAGCTACAATAATACAGGAGAACCTGCTGAACAGCATCCAGGCTGTAAAAGAAGTACAACCACTCTGCAAGACCGGTACATACAACTGACCTCAAGACGCCAGCCGATGTTAACCGCTCTAGAGATAAGTTTGAGGCTACAAATTTCAAGTGGTGTTGATGTAAGTCCTCAAACTGTGCGAAATCGACTGCATGAGTACGGCTTACGAGCTCGATCGCCCAATCAGATGCCCACCAATACGTCACGGGAATCGCGCTCGTCGATATGAATGGTGTAGAGAACGCATAACATGGACCCAGGAACTATGGGATAAAATTATGTTTTCCGATGAGTCGCGATTCGGGTTTAAGCCTGATACAAGAAGGGTACGAGTGTATCGTCGGCCCGGAAATACTGAAAGGCGCAGGTGTGTTCAGGAAGTTCATCCATACAGCGGCTCAACAGTTATGTTATGCGGGTATTATGAAGAACAGGCGAACTGAGCTCGTTTTTCTAAATGGAAACATGAATGCTGAAAATTACATTGAGGATATTCTCAGACCTTATGTCTACCCATTTGCACAAACCTTTGGCTCCGATTTTAGGTTAATGCATAACAATGCGCGTTCACATACGCTCGGCGAACCAGTGAATACTTTGCAACGGAGAACATCCGGGTATTGCCCTGGCCTGCACAATCGCCAGATCTCAACCCCATCGAGCACGCATGGGACATGCTCCAGAGACGTGTTTTGAAGGACTTGGACGGAGCGACAACAACCCAACAGCTGTAGGATTTGCTACAATTCCATTGGGAGCGAATACCGCAAGATGACATAAACAGTCTCATTAATTTAATGAATAATCGTTGCCGACAAGTTCTTAATAGCAGAGGAGACCATACTTTGTATTAAATTGTTCTATTCTTTCACAATAAATACATTTTCTTTAGAAATTTCATTTTGTAAAAAAAAGTTTAGTTTCTTATGTATCTTAGTTTCTACAGTATTTTCTAATATTGTTCATTTCTGTTATTAAAAGAACTTATAAAGACAACAGCTGTTATTTTTACATCATAGAACCCTAAAGATATTATTTTAAAAATAAAATACGTTATAATGTGAAGAACCATCCTAAAATTTAAATTAGTACATGATGCTTAGACTTTTTTGATAAGTGTATTAGTGTAGATGAAATAAATCCAATTTTGGCCGTTCTTAATAATATACTTTGTTTTTAAAGGTATATAAATAAATTTTATATATGTAAAATACGAAGTCAAAAATAAAAAAAACTAAAAATTTTAATGTACGGCAAAAATTAAAATTCGTTCTCGTTATATAAAACCTTGAAATCTTAAAAAAATGGAACATGTTATATGAATAATTAAAATTTGATTAAGCTCATTCTTTTTTTTTTTATGAAACGTCACATATAAGTTTCTCTTATTGTATACTAGATGACGCTCCTTACTATACGTATAGATTCTCATGTTAAATGAAAATCGCATGTTTTTATCTAAATTGTCTTTATTCTGCCTATAGTTTGTAAGTACGTTTTTACTGTTACCACTTTTTTTAACGTTATTTTTGGTAACCAATCTTTCAGATTATTACTGCCATTGTCGTGTAGTTAATAATATTAGAAACGTCGTATGATTATTTCAATATTCTAACAAGATGGTGGCTCCCTTGTTAGAACTTTCTAGGGAGTTTCTGTGGTATCTCAGAATTTCATGCTCCGTGGTATTTATTTTTCATTCACTTCACTTATGCAGCATAAACTAACTATATTACGTAAAACACCACCAAAATTTCAAAATATAAAGTAAAATAACACAAGATTATGAAAAAAATATAGAATCCACTACATGACAGACTAAAATCCCGTCAAAAAGTCTCCTGCTACTACTTAGTCCTTTTGTTATTTAGATTAGAGAAAAGTAGATTAAAATAGGTTTTATTGTAAATAACCCCATTTCCGGTTTTAATATTACAAGTGACCGTCGATTGGTCGAAATTCGATATATAAAAAAATCTTATGCGTTTTTCATTGATAACAATAGATCTTGTCATTGGCTGCAAAACAAAAAAAAAAGAATGAAGAAGATCGGCTGAGAAACAGAGAAGAGAGTTGTTCTTAACCATTTGCCCACAAATATTATAACCGGTCCAAATACCAACATAACTGTAAATATGTACACACTGACTACGTCGTACAAAACTCTTGAAACTTTTAATATATTGATTACTTTATGAAATACTCCAAGACAATATAATAAAACTTTTAGTAAAATCTACTTCACGCACCATTACACAATACAAATAGAGTAACTAACACCCACATTTTTCACGTCTGTTAAATATAAGAAAACTTTCAAAGTTCAACAACCATATCTATCTAGTTTTTGTTTGCAACGTATAAAAATGTAGATTACGCACCCGAACTATAAGATAAACTCAAAAAAATATCTCGAGATTCAAATCTTCTATAAAAACTACTTTTAAACTTTAATAAAATACTCAGTTTCTTTGTCTAAATATTAAATAATTACACTGTAACTTTTGCATTATTTAGTGTGACTTAATAGTTTTGTAATCACAAAATGATATATGAACAATCCGGTAAATAGTTTACTTAAGTGAAATAAATATGATACTTGTATATTATTTTGAAACATGTTTTAGCGAATTTATATCTCAAAAAAACATTATTCTAGAAAACTCACGATTAATTTTATATTCAAAGTCTTTATAACAATAGAACCGTATATACGACTTGACAGATAATTTACATATAAATAATATTTTTCATGGGGTTCATTCACCTATTATATGACAGGATTATTTAAGGTGTCAATCCAATGCGTGAAAGCTGATTCCGGTGAACGCGCCAGGGAACGATTGAAGTTTCCAGAAACGATAATAATACATGAAACTACTCGATAAAGGCTACTAATTATTGGTTACGTTGTAAAGTTTCTAAAATCAACCTCTGCCTATAGGTTGTTTTGGAGGTTACGTCATAGCGGCAGCTTGTGATTGGTTAAATTTTGATTAGCAGTACATGACATATTAACGCATCGCTTGTTCGCAGTGGAACGGCACCTTAACAATGCTTATATATCAGAGGACATTTTTATCAATCGTCGATAAGAGGCAGCCATTGTTTTACTGATAATGTACACACGAATTCTTATTTAGCGATTCTAAACAAATAC
>JACEII010000016.1:8831404-8967847 GCA_014332785.1 Antheraea mylitta
TTCTAATATTGTTCATTTCTGTTATTAAAAGAACTTATAAAGACAACAGCTGTTATTTTTACATCATAGAACCCTAAAGATATTATTTTAAAAATAAAATACAACGTTATAATGTGAAGAACCATCCTAAAATTTAAATTAGTACATGTTGCTTAGACTTTTTTGATAAGTGTATTAGTGTAGATGAAATAAATCCAATTTTGGCCGTTCTTAATAATATACTTTGTTTTTAAAGGTATATAAATAAATTTTATATATGTAAAATACGAAGTCAAAAATAAAAAAAACTAAAAATTTTAATGTACGGCAAAAATTAAAATTCGTTCTCGTTATATAAAACCTTGAAATCTTAAAAAAATGGAACATGTTATATGAATAATTAAAATTTGATTAAGCTCATTCTTTTTTTTTTTATGAAACGTCACATATAAGTTTCTCTTATTGTATACTAGATGACGCTCCTTACTATACGTATAGATTCTCATGTTAAATGAAAATCGCATGTTTTTATCTAAATTGTCTTTATTCTGCCTATAGTTTGTAAGTACGTTTTTACTGTTACCACTTTTTTTAACGTTATTTTTGGTAACCAATCTTTCAGATTATTACTGCCATTGTCGTGTAGTTAATAATATTAGAAACGTCGTATGATTATTTCAATATTCTAACAAGATGGTGGCTCCCTTGTTAGAACTTTCTAGGGAGTTTCTGTGGTATCTCAGAATTTCATGCTCCGTGGTATTTATTTTTCATTCACTTCACTTATGCAGCATAAACTAACTATATTACGTAAAACACCACCAAAATTTCAAAATATAAAGTAAAATAACACAAGATTATGAAAAAAATATAGAATCCACTACATGACAGACTAAAATCCCGTCAAAAAGTCTCCTGCTACTACTTAGTCCTTTTGTTATTTAGATTAGAGAAAAGTAGATTAAAATAGGTTTTATTGTAAATAACCCCATTTCCGGTTTTAATATTACAAGTGACCGTCGATTGGTCGAAATTCGATATATAAAAAAATCTTATGCGTTTTTCATTGATAACAATAGATCTTGTCATTGGCTGCAAAACAAAAAAAAAAGAATGAAGAAGATCGGCTGAGAAACAGAGAAGAGAGTTGTTCTTAACCATTTGCCCACAAATATTATAACCGGTCCAAATACCAACATAACTGTAAATATGTACACACTGCCTACGTCGTACAAAACTCTTGAAACTTTTAATATATTGATTACTTTATGAAATACTCCAAGACAATATAATAAAACTTTTAGTAAAATCTACTTTACGCACCATTACACAAAACAAATAGAGTAACTAACACCCACATTTTTCACGTCTGTTAAATATAAGAAAACTTTCAAAGTTCAACAACCATATCTATCTAGTTTTTGTTTGCAACGTATAAAAATGTAGATTACGCACCCGAACTATAAGATAAACTCAAAAAAATATCTCGAGATTCAAATCTTCTATAAAAACTACTTTTAAACTTTAATAAAATACTCAGTTTCTTTGTCTAAATATTAAATAATTACACTGTAACTTTTGCATTATTTAGTGTGACTTAATAGTTTTGTAATCACAAAATGATATATGAATAATCCGGTAAATAGTTTACTTAAGTGAAATAAATATGATACTTGTATATTATTCTAAAACATGTTTTAGCGAATTTATATCTCAAAAAAACACTATTCTAGAAAACTCACGATTAATTTTATATTCAAAGTCTTTATAACAATAGAACCGTATATACGACATGACAGATAATTTACATATAAATAATATTTTTCATGGGGTTCATTCACCTATTATATAACAGGATTATTTAAGGTGTCAATCCAATGCGTGAAAGCTGATTCCGGTGAACGCGCCAGGGAACGATTGAAGTTTCCAGAAACGATAATAATACATGAAACTACTCGATAAAGGCTACTAATTATTGGTTACGTTGTAAAGTTTCTAAAATCAACCTCTGCCTATAGGTTGTTTTGGAGGTTACGTCATAGCGGCAGCTTGTGATTGGTTAAATTTTGATTAGCAGTACATGACATATTAACGCATCGCTTGTTCGCAGTGGAACGGCACCTTAACAATGCTTATATATCAGAGGACATTTTTATCAATCGTCGATAAGAGGCAGCCATTGTTTTACTGATAATGTACACACGAATTCTTATTTAGCGATTCTAAACAAATACATATTAAAACTGACAGCGTTTGCAATTTTTATAAGTTGTTTCTTCTAATAATTTTAATATTAATTTACAGAATATTGAAATTCTTATTCATACTTAAATTATAAATGCCTATGTAAGTTTGTTTGTTACGCGTTTTTTTTTATATTACAGAGGGCACAGGAACTGGCCGGTCACCTGGTGATAGGTGATCACCGCCGTCCATAGACACTAGCAACGTCAGCGGAGTCGCAAATGCGTTGCCGGTTTTTTAAAGGAGTTCACGCCTAACTACTCAGCCGCATATAATACAATTTTCCATGTATATTGTCAGGAGTAGAGAATAAAACAGAGTATAACTTTTCACCAAGAAAAAAGTTCTGTTTCCGAGAGATTTTTTTTTCGAAATGGCTACGCTATTGACCCAGCAAGGTCTTAACAGCTTCACCGAACCACTAAGGCGAGCGCTTAAGGCACTCAGCCGATTTGATTTTGGCAACCAGCTCAAGGGTGCACGGCACACCTCGGCTTGGCTGTTGCCTGTTGCATGCGAAATCGCGACCTATCTTAGCTAACCTAGCTAACTATTCATATATGTATGAGTTGTTGAAACGTATATGTGTACCAAGCATACACGCTTCAACAACTCTTCCATATATTTATTATCGGAAAATTGAGAGTTTTTCAGTTCGATAAGGGAAAAAAGTAAACCCTTCCACTTTCATGTGTAAGCGTGTAGGCGTGCACGTGTGTGGGGGTGATCGTGTAGTGTTGTAGCGGTGATGTATATTTGTGTGTCACCGTATCGCGCAAGCAACGCACTCAAGGGCTCCCTACCGAGGGATCGAACCTAGGCGTGAGCCGCTGCCGTGGGAGGCCTAATCGGGTATATTTTTCCGAGAGATAGATCAAGCCTACTTAACACGAACCTACGGCCAAAAGTTAGTAAGAAATAAAAAACAGTTTTTTAATGTTATGAAATACATCATGGTCGTGCAGTTGATATGTTTTGACGTGGTTACTCCAGCTTCTCGCTATATATAGTCAAATAGACATCAGTACTGTCTCTTGGACCGCTAACTTGCGTACGTGTAGCCAACCAGAACGTGGTTGGTACCAAACTTAAGGTACACTAAGAGTAGACTTAGATACCGGAATAATTACGGTGGTGATAGTTGAAAAATCGAGACTTATACAACCTCTACCACCTTAAGTTTGATAAAAAAATAGGGTTAAAATCAATAAGTTATAACATGTCATACTTTTTAATTTTAATAAAGGCCGAGTTACATGTAAATTTTGTGGATAATTTACATGTATTTTATTGAAAACTCCTATATATTTATGAAGTTAACACTTGTTTAGCGGAGTTGAGCGATTTTTGCGGAAAAACTCAAAGCTTCTCGTCACCGATGACCTCGACATACTCGTGACGCATTGCACATGCGTCAGATTAGCGATGCGTAGTATAACGGCCTGTGTTCGTGTACTCACATTAACATTGACATCATTTACGTTTTTTTATCCCATTTTACTTTTCTCATTCACGTACTAATTTAGGCTTTTAATCTCCGAACAACAGAATATGTAGGTCATATAACTCATTCCATAAAACGTGCGACATTTTCTCTACTAAACGAAATCATTTCAAAACAGCGATAGAGGCATATCAGTCTTTTCACAGAATACAGCTTTAATCGGTTCAGTATTTCTTTTTATTTTTTTCTTTCTCCCTTTCTGTTACTTTGTTATATTCCTAATGTTTTCAAACATGACTTTAGAGTATCAATTAATTTTAGTATTTTATTTAACCTTCTGTTTCAATGTCTTTGTTTTTGTATTATTATGTTAAATCTTTATATAGGTAAAATAGTTTAATATTTACTTTTATGAATATTTAATTAAGTGTTGAAGCATGCCGTGGTTCTCTCTAAATATTACTACATTTATAATGTATCACAATAGTCCTACTTTTTATATATTTAATAGTGTATTGTCACGTTGACGACCCTAAAATAAATAAAACTAAATGTGTATAATTATTGCTCGAAGTGTCAATAGACATGAAAATCAGACCAAAGTTAATTAATTTAATTTAATTTAATTTACAAATTATGAAATATAAGTAATTTCAGTTATCCCCATTCTCTTGAGTTTTCACTTCTGCCAGTGCAGACCTTATGATCGCCTCGACCTTTTTTATACATAATCTAATGTTGACAATTTTTTCCAATAAAGATTTGAATAATTCTCAAGAAATATATAATCCGGTCGAATAGGAAGTCACAAATACTACTTGTTTTTACAAACGTACGCAGAGCATTGGATATAATAACTTTGAGAAGTGATTCCCGGCTTCTAAAAATATTCACATAATCTTGTTATATTTGTTTCAACGAATTTCGCAAAGTCAAAAGGAAACTGTCTATAAAGTAGAACTCGTTTATATCAGCGAAATATGAGTCCTCGGGAGGGAAACTTCCATTTCGAATATTTACATTTTTATGAGTTCCAACTTATCAAATCAATTATCTACAAATTGAGATCAATTATCATTCCATAAACATTATAATGATTGACAACCTAGCCTGTACTGTAGGTTTTATATTTTCCCTTATTTTTTCGTTCTTTTGAAGTGAAACTTCTAAAACGACTTCCAACAAGGTTGCGTTAAACGTTTAACGCTATAATGGAGGGGATATGAAAGCACTGTTGCGTTAAACGTTCAACGCTCCTGGAGAGGGGGAATAGAAAGAGACAGAGCGAGAGTGAATGCGTGGCACTCGAACGCGTGCGCCTAGTATACCTCTTTATATAAATATATTTATTTGTATCAATTTCTACCCCTTTCCTATTTTTATTTCCACATTACGAAGTTTCACTTTTTCCGCGCGGAGAGACTTCACGCACTATTTTGTTTTTAGTTTAGTTTAGCTGAGTTAACAAATATAAAAAGAACACACGAGTTTCTGAGGTATATACATTATATATAATAGTTTAGCTTAGTAAAATTCGCGCTATTGCATCCAAGGCAACAGCCCAAGTCGAGGTGCTGAACCTCTTTGCCACTCTTGAGCTTGTTGCTAAACGGGTTAGCGTCATAAGCGCTCGCCCCATTACTCCGGTGAAAAAAATCCCATCAGTCCAATTGCGTACAGTCAGTTTGAAAAAAAAAAACTATTTTATATAGATTGGTTGATTTATGCCCGGTTTCTGAGATATTCGATTAAACTACCAATAGTTATTAGCTAAACAAAGTTATTCATAAGATAAACTGTCAAATGGCCCGTTGAGTTTTACTGCCAGTTATCGTATGTGTGTGTGTTCAAAAACGCAATTTGACAAGTTATCGGACCGATAACGCTATTTAACAGATAAACTACAGTTAAAGTATCTTAGAAACCGGGCATTGGAAAGTTATTAAATTCATGCAATTGCTAAAATTGATAAACTACTATTAATTAGTCACTTATACTTAGTGGTGGTCGAGTGGTGTGACCGTTTGAAAATGAATTCGATGTCTGCAAGTTCGAACCTCGGCGTGTACCAACATTTTTTTTTCTTTATCATAGGAGGCAAACGAACAGGCGGCTCACCCGATGTTAAGTGATCACCACCAAGCATAGACACTAGCAAGACCAGGGGAGTCGCAAGTGCTTTGCCAGTCTGTGTTTGCGGAATAAGGGGAGGGGTTAGAGGGGAATGGAGGTTGTTCTTCGGCGCTGTCACTGATCGAACGAAACGCATTTGATCTGTTATAATGGTGAATGAATACCGGTGTTAAAAATTAGGACATTCATTTTTTTATATACGTATGGAAGCAATAAATCAGTCAATATTTTAAAATTGTCTTCAGTTTTCTTGGCTCTTGTTTTATCTCAAACGCCAAGATAGTTGGCACGTGTAAGTGTTTTTTCATGGAACACTTTTTTATGATATTTCTTTACCATAAATACCCAATAGATCGCTTTGCAGCGAAACAATTTGTATACTTTTCTACAGATTAAGGCGAAAATTTTTGATATTTAACGACGGAAGAAAAAAACTCTATCAATAATAATCGGTTACTGGATGTTTGTACACGTAGTCACCAAAAACGGCCGCAGTTATTTGCCTTTTTTTGTGTTTGTACTTGTCAAGGCACAAAGTACCTATGTTTGAAAAATCTTAAGGAAAAAATAAAAAATTACAAAATACCCATATAAAAAGTGAGTGGATGACGAAGACAGTAGGCAGATATATAAATAATATTAGACTGCACATTCTGTTGTTAAGTTGCCATTATACTTTAAGAACTGGACCTCCGGCGTTCTCACTGACCGAACGAAACGCAACAATTCAATCATTATTACTTCACGTCGGTTTTCTGTGAGAGGGTGGTAATACCCCGGGCGAGCCGACCCATTCATACAAAAGCCAGTAATAGCTTCAGCGGGGCTCTACCACCTACACACCTACTTTTCTCTCGCAAGTACTTAAGTTGCGTCGTCGTTAACAATACATATACATTACATTTGCATTCTTTTTATATGTATAGATATGGTCGTAATGTTAAGGGAAGAAATGTCCTTATTTACTTTTAACATTAAGGTAAGGTTCACCTGTGCAAAGTCGGAACGAACAGCTAGTAAATATTGATTAATATTCATACGACGTAAGTTTATGTTTATTGTTATTCATCGTACGTTAAACGATAAAAACAAACAAACCATAGTATTGTGTGATTTTTTTTATGTTTATGTTAAATAAAAATAATGCTTATTATACGTATAATTCATACAGAATAACATTAAGGTGTTCTAAGTTTATAACATCTATTGTTACAAACTAAAACCAGTTTTTCTTTTGCTTATTATAAACATACATCATTAATCTCCCGGCCAGTGTGTTTCCTCCTTCCTATGACATGGGGTCCTTCAAGCGCAACGTGAAGAGACACTTACGCAGGCCGGCATGACAGCGGTGACCGGCGATGGATAGTATGTCTCTCGGTGGTCGCCACTGTTTTTGGATTGTACTATGCTTACCATCACAGTACAGTCACTTTGCCGTGCTACAATAATAATAAAAAAAACATCAGAATTAGGAAGAATAGACACTCCATGGAATAAATTTATCTAAACGAAAATGACACAGTCATTTAATTCTATTTGACAACTTTAAGCATTTTTAATTAACCATTCGTCTAAAATTAAAAACGACAGACATACATTTCATAAAAGTAATTTGAAAATAAAAATAATTAATTAAACATTTAGATGCAAATAAAACACTTCTCATTCCAATACTAATAAAATTGAATGATGGCTTCATAAAAACTAAACAATGAACTGATCAGAGTAAAATAAACATCAATATAATGTATTCATTAACTGAACTATAATACTCAGCGGGTTGATTTTTACTGGTTTACAATCAATTCGCTTTTTACGACGATTTAGTAAATAATATGTTCGCCTTTAAAACTGTTTCTTTAAGTAAGAGTTCCACTGTACACTACACGCTTTTATTGAAATATTATACGCTTAGAACGGCATCGTTACCAGCGAATGCATAGAGAAATGAGACGCAGTATCATAAATAGTATAATGGTAGGGTTTTGACGTGAATACGTCTTTAAATTTGCCAAACTACAGGGCCAAACTAGAAAACCTAATAATAACAAAATCGGGGGATACAGTTTGGCAATGTAGTTTTGAATTTATTCTTCATCCAAAGTTAAATTATACCACTGAATAGGTAAAGATTCAAATGATTTATTACGTTAAGTCAAGACTATGAATCATAGCATGTGGAGCAAAAAATTAAAAAATATATATATTGTAGAGAAACGCGACTAAAAGACAATTCCAAATATAGAAATTGTATATGGTTGGAAAGAATATCTGAAAACCTATCGAATGGTATCAAAAAAACATCATATGCCAGAGTCAAGCAATGCCACCGGCAACGGAAAACAGTGAATGGGGATGAGCGAGACGTATTCCTGTAGTCCGGTAAAGCCGTTAAGACCTTCAATAGCGTATATTCAATAGCGTAGGTCAATAACGTAGTTATTTCGAAAAAAAAAAGAAACGTATTCATGTATAACAAACGGCCGTATCCATCACACAGCAACACCTGATTTTTTCTAAGATCGCCGGCTAACTACCACCCTCAACATCTTTTTGTGTTTTCTAGCAGTTGCACGCTTAATTCAGTTCCACTAGGTTTAACGTGCTTACCATCTCAAACCACATCGGTATTTACTATCAGGTGAGATTACGATCATACCCGAATATCAATATGCGGAAATATAAAGGATATATTAAAGTATTAAAAAGTAAAAAAATAAATATTTGTAATCTTTTTTCATACTACAAACTCGTGTTACCTAATCATATTATAAAAAAATGAGTTATAATGTAATTGATGTTAACGTGTGCGTGTAAAAAAAAACCTATATTTTATTTTTATTACAGTTTTTTACAGTCTTTTATAAGCACCATATTTAAATTCTGAATCGTTATATTTTAATTATAGTAATCCATAATAATCAAATAAAAATAATTTTATCATTATATACGGAGTACGCGATTGTATCTTACAGTTTTTAAATGTTTTTGTTGAAACATAAACATTTTATTTTAAATTGTAATTAAACTTCAACATAATAAATGATCAAGTTTTTGTTGTGTAGGTACGTATGTATGGTCTATAATTATTCCCATTACAAAAACTTACTAGATACAACTGGATTATGAAATCTACTATATAATATTTAAATTATAAATATTAAAAACCGCACAAAGAAACGTTTTAACGTCGAGCGTTAACCAATTTACGTGTATACGTACATAATGTCAGAAACGCAAAGTAAACGAGCGCTCAGCTACATTTGTCAACGGCAGTGCTGACTGTTCCCCGACAAATAATTAACGCTCGACTGTGTTTATAACGTAGGGTGAAAATTAAATTGTGAAATACTAAAAAAAACTACATATAATTTATTCGCTTAACTTAAAACATATCCTAACTAATATCATAAATCCGAATGCGAGTTTATTTGTTTGTTTGTTACACATTCACTCCTTAACTAAGCATCCGACGATTATGATAATTTGTACACGGATGTCAAGGGTTGCAGCAAAGGGTACCGTTTATCTAGAAAAAAGTACTTTTTACTGGAGATAGGACAAAACTGCATTACCGCGTGCAAAGCTACCGCCCCTCTGGTAACGGCTCAAGCCTAGGTCCGTTCCCTCGGCGTGGAGCCCTTGAGTACGTTGTTCGCGCGATAATGTGACACAAAATCTTACATCACTGCAACGACGTTACACATATCACCTCCACACACGTGCACACACACATGCTTACACATGAAATGGAAGGGTTTTATTTTTTTCCCTTATCAAACTGAATTAGTTCAGCCTACACAAAACACATATAAGAGGTATTTGTGTAAGTACGCTTGGTACATATATAAATTTCAATAACTCATATAAGTATGAATATGTAGCTTAGTTTAGGTTAACCTAGTTAATGCGCGAATTGCATGAACTAAGCAACAACCTAAGCTGAGGTGTGCCATGCACCCTTGAATTAGTTGTCAAAATAAAATCGTCTGAGTGCCTTAAGCGCTCGCCTTAGTAGTCCGGTGAAGCTGTTAAGGCCTTGCTAGGCCAATAACGTAGTCAGTTCGAGAAAAAAAAACTGACCTAAACTTTATATGATGTTAAAAAAATACTAAGGTGACCATAAAACAAAAATGGAGATGAGTAAATTATACCTGCTGCCTTACTAAATCCAAGATCACCATTACTTCTATATTCATATATAATTAATTACAAAGCAAAATATATTTCTTAATTAACAATCGTGAGCAATAATGTGGGACCATGAAACTAGTTTAGAATATAAATATTTATTAAAAACTGTGCAACATTTTTTGCACAATTACATAAAATTTTGTTGAATTTATATATTGTATATTAAATGAATTAAAAAATTAAATATATACTATTAGTCAACACTTTTTTTAAATATTCCGTCCCGTAAACATGCTAAGGATAGGAACATATTACAATATTGAAAATCCTACTCATATACTAAAAATTATACTTTCTCTTCAGTAGACAATAATAGCAAACAATAATCTTCATATTTTTATATTCGCTTTACTTACAAACATGGCGTTTTTAAAAACCTAAAACGTGGCGAGTCGACACTCAAGTAGTGTTTTTTTTTTTTCGAACTGACTATGCCTTGCCGACTGAGTATTGGCCTTCCAAGGCCTTTACAGCTTCACCAGCCTACTAAGGTGAGCGCATAAGACACTCAGCCGATTTTATTCAGGTAACATGCTCAAGAGTGCACGGCATAACTCGGCTTGGGTTGTTACCGAAAGAACCCGATCTGACCTAGGTAAACTATTCTAAGCTATTCTTACATATATTCGTTTGTGTCATACAATTAAAATTGCATGATTCAGAAACGCTTACATGTATATCGGAAATGAAACGAACTAAACTGCTCGATTCAGTTCGAATAAGAGAAAAAAAATAAACCCTTCCACCCCCTCAAAGAAAAAATACAACGACGCGTTAACATCATAACCACGGCAGTGGAAATGATTAATATTTTTTCAAGTCACAACCCGAGACTTTCTGGAGATACTCTGTAAAATCATTCAAGCAACAAGATAAACACGAAAGATGTTAAACTTAGATTTGTGCGGGTGAAGCCACTCTCCCACACAACACGGTTGAACAAGGCCAAGCCGCTCTCGAGTCGCAGTTAAAAAAGTTATTCCCACTGATTCAGTTTCCCTTTTGTTCCATGAATATTGTAGTGATCTTTAAAAATTTATTAAACGAAACGATACCGGTCGATGTCTTTGAAAGTAAAATTTCATTTGAGTGTCTCTTGAAACAAAGGTTTCTGAATCTTTTAGAGACTTGTAGATTAATTCAAACCGATTTTCTTGAAGGTAATCCAGCATTCTTTTACGAATAAAAGACATATCAATGAGTTTATATATACAAATTAAAACAATGGAATAACAGTGTTATTTATTATTTAATTATCAAATTAATCATAGTATGAATTATTGAAATTCCATAATTTATAAATTGAAATTATTAACATTAGTCTGGTTTCACATCTATTCGCGCTCCAAGCAATAATAATATAAACTTTATTAGTTAACCAATCATATGATGGGTTACGCAAGCTCAATACAAAATATCAATATTACACAGTAGTTTGGTGAAGCTGTAAAGACCTTTCCAGATCAACAGCGTTTTCATTTCGGGAAAAAAACAATTTTACACGCGCCTATATATCACAGTATACGTATGAGAGACAGTACGGAAATAACCTATAAATGCTCGTACCGACATTGCACCCACACAAACATGCGCATCTATGAGACCGCTAAGGGATTTTCGCGACGCTGTCCATAGAATATATTTTAAAATCTCTCGTCGATGCGCCTGTTTGTGTGAGTGTGCCGTTTTCGAGCGTTATTAAGTAATTTCCGTACTGTATCTCATATTCATACTGCGGCTATACTACGCGTCGCTAGTCTCCGGGCAAGCGCAATACGTCACGGCAATGTCGAGCTCGTAGGTGACGCGACCCATAAGTTTTTGCCTTCAAAAATTTTTTTTAATTGCTTAAGGCGCCTACAGAGGTAATCACTTCAAAAATAAGCAAAATTTATACAAACATGAAAATAAATATCGTAGTAAGTACAAATCCTTACAATGATCCTGAATTTACTTTGAAAGAAAGGAACATGATTAAACCATTGCATGGTTGTACAACTTTATGTATTGTCTTTCTGGCTAGTTATATATCATCCTCAAGTATGAAAATCTGTCTCCAAGCATCCATAGGTGATCACCGGTAGCTGCAATTGAGAGCCAGTTCTCTTTAAGCGTATTATAGTTTTGAGCTGTATCATTAATTAACATCAGGTGAGATTGTACTCAAGCGATAAAACATATAAACAAAAAAGAATCTTGTACCCCATAAATACTCAAGTTAGAATTTATAAAAAAAAACTATGTCAATAAAAATACAGACTACCAACTCGTAATATAATATGGCACTATTTCTCCTCGACATATATATTTACATTGCAAACTCGATTCAACGATTTCTCATGTCAACATTTCTTTTCAAAGGAACATCACTACGACAACATATTATTCACAAGTGTGTCGTGCTTATTGAATTATCGTGCGCTCGTGTATATTCAATAAGAAGGTTAATTCGAGTCGCTACGAAACGAACATATTGGATTAACTCTAGATCACCGCACGGTAACTAGGTGAGCTACGTACTGTGTTGTATTCATCAGAACCAGTAAACTGGAAATGTATTATTTCTCTTGGACTAATCAATTATTTTATCGACGCAGATTAATTGTATAATTAATTAATTGTATAATAACATCAATATTTTACGTACACATTATTTTAAAATGGTCTATACTTGGTGACTGTTTAAAGTTTAACACCCTTCAATCCTTTGGTAGTTCATTGTCACATTTAACACATGAAATAATAATATCAAAACAAATACGAATAAACAATAAAGAGATTCTTAATTAAAGTTTGTTTTAAAACTTTAAAGTATGGAACGATACTTTTAAACGTAAAAAAATCACATCTAGATTGTATGAACAACATTAAAGGGGCACTTTTCAAGGTTAATCGTTACGTAACAAGTTATCGTCGGAACGCTGCACGGTCAAAGAGAGGGAAGCGGGGCGCGAGTCGAGATGCTGTGTGTGTGGCTCAGTGCTTTCCTTATTATTAAAGCCAGTACGTCTTTGCGTAAATCATCTGGCGTATAGTGTATATCAGATATTTTTAGATAATTAGGTCAAATATTAAGCACCTTTTTGTTAATTGATTTGGAACGAGAATCGACTAATAGTTATCTTGTATAAATATTGCTTGCGATCAACCAGTTGCACTGTATATAAATCGGCTATGGTAGTACAATTAAGAACATCGCTGTTCTCTGTTTCTCATCCGCTTTTCTTCATTCCTTTTTCTTTTGTAGCTATCGAGGAGCTTTAATGTTATCAATAAAAAAGTGGAAAATATTTTCTTTTCCCTATGGTCGACTATTGGACGAGCACTCGTAAGTTAAAAAAAATACTTTGAATTCGATTTAAGTTCTTTTGAATAAGTTTGTTGCGTAATGTTAAACATTCTCAGTTATGTGTCAAACCGTACGTTACCAGAATCAAGTGCTTTTTTTTTCGAAATAGAAACGCCGTTGACCTGCAAAGGTCTTTACAGCTTTAACGAACTATAAATCAATTGATTCCTTAATTGTTTCGTAAGAGCAAAGCGATATCAGAAATAACTGACTATGAGAATCAAGACGGCAAATTCTGATTTTGTAGCAGTGATCACAACTCTTGTAAAACGGCAGTGGTACTTGATACAACATTTTTAAATATATAGCCTATTTTTAAAATAATTATAATTTCACGTTACATCATTTTTTATTATGTTTAAGTTTTTTAAATCTATTCCAATATTATAAAGAGTGAATTTTGTGAGTTTGTGATGTTGTAGGGGGTACTATCTGGTTCTACTAAACCGATTTTAAAAATTATTTTACCAATAGAAAGCCACGTTATTTGTGAGTGTCATAGGCTATATATTAATCCGAAAATTGAACTTTTTTGTGGTAGTCGGATTTGCAAAGTAAGTCGGAGAGGAAACGGTCGAACGAAAAGGTTTCATACGAACGCTGCCTTAACGATGAGAGATATATGATTGAGTTCTAGAGAAAAGTTGTAGAGCTTGATAACGCCTACAAAAAATCATCGACAGCATATATCTAACGACAGGGTTTTTTTAATTATCAGAGCGGGTCAACGTAAGCCGTGACGGCTAGTTTTGTAATAAATACAGTATTTTTCGGTAAGGTCTACTACATTAGGAGCTTAAAAACCGTTATGGGTTCTGACAATTCAAAGGTCAATTTATATAATACCTGATCATTGAGATATATTGCTCATAAGCTTACATGAATACAATTTTCGATCAATAATAAAAGGTGGATAAGGCTCACATTTAATGAGACCTTAGTCATTACCGTCTAAATGACAATAATCAAAATAAATACTAGAAATAAGCTAAAATTAAATATCGTTCGCGGTAAAAAATAATCAGAAAAGTTTGTTATAAAACTTGTTTAAATTACAAGTAAACGAGAATAAGTTCAATGTTAACGAATAAACACGAAACCTTATTTTGTGACGCCTATATACGTTACGCTACGCATAATAATATGATCACATACTATTAATATAAAACAATGTCGCCTACCGCGCGTCTATTCGCGATAAACTCAAAAACTACTGAACGGATTTTTATACGATTGTCACTGGTAGACAAAGTGATTCATGAGACTGGTTTTGTTATATAATTTGTCAAGGATGTTTTTATAATCAGGGTGGGACAACGTTTGCCGGGCTCGCTAGTTTAACATATAAAAATCTCGTGTCACAGTGTTTATGGTCGAACTCCTACGAAAGGGCTGAACCGATTCTTATGACATTTTAAATGTATATTTATATGAGAATAGGTCGTAAAGTATATTTTATACCTCTAGGTGATTAGGGTGTTCGTATCTTGAATTATTGTTTTAAAATTTTTAAAAGACACCTATAACTCCAAATTTTCAACTATTTATACTAGAGAGGCAGGCAACAGACTTGTCAACCTTTCTCTGATTTGTTATAAATAGAGGCGCTTTTTTCCTAACATCAACACTATATCAAAATTGACAATCTTATTTACGGTGTCAGATTTTTAATTAATATAGTTTGGTTGATTCCTGTTATATGAATATCTATACTTCTTTACTGGTACTATCTTTACCGGTACAGATTTTACTAAAACTAAATTCCACATGATTTTGCTGGCGTCATTACTTATTGCAATTTAGCCAATTAAAAATTAATAATAACTATCTCAATGTTTTTGAGATAGTCAGACACAACATAATTAAGCACGTCTTTCTCTTTTGTTTCTCAACCGATTTCTGGTTTGTTTCCTTTTATTTTCCTGAAAATTGAAAAAAAAAATTAACTATGGTGGAATTTCATTGATAACCGATTAATAATAAAAATAAATGTGTACTCAAACTAATATGAACTTTACTAACTTCCTTAGAACCATGAGAATAACAATCTATACATCTATACTAATATTATAAAGAAGTAAAGTTTTTCGGTGTTATTACAAAAAAGTTAAATACTTGGTTTAAAAAAGGTTTCGTACGAAGTTCACCGCGCTCGCCCGGAGTAAGATCGCGTTATCCTTTTTTCGCAAGTGTAACCTAACCTAACCAAAGAGAGACAAAAGAGCAAGACGGCGACCATTCACCGAGAGTTCTTTTTAAAGCAAGCGTTCAAAACGTGTTTAACTTTTTTGTGTGAGTTTATGACGTTGTGAGTGTGTGACATTGTGACGTTGTAGGGGGTAATGTTAGGAACTACTGTTTCGATTTGAAAAATTCTTTCAGTGTTATAAAGCTCATTCATCGAAGAAGGCTATATATCGTCACGCTAAAACCCCTAGGCGGAGCACCAATGAGGAATGTTTAAAATCGTTTTTTTCCTCTTGAGAACTTCCGCTGCGTACGTTGGCTCAAAGTATCTATTCCATGCGAACGAAATCGCGGGCAGAGACTAGTTAAATTATATACCATCAAACATTTTCTATTTAACACGTGTCTCACATAATTTCTCGTTACTCAAACGCACATTAACTAGTAAATAAAGTATACAATAACGGACTGCACGCTTGTGATACTCGACACGTGTAACCCACAACACGGGACACGGTATCTTTACACGTGTACTATTAATAAAAATGTGATATTATTCAAAACCCAACAACTCCATATGTTTGTATCTCATAGGCGGTTTTATAACGTCAGAGGAAATCACAATAACACAAATCTTTATACATATAAACAAAACGGAAGTATCTTTTGTTCGTCAGTGTTATACTATCATACGATTTAAAGGTTTTTAAACTTTTTTTTTTCTCGAACTGACTACGCTATTGACCTAGCAAGGTCTTAACAGCTTCACCGGACTACTAAGGCGAACGCTTAAGGCACTCATCCGATTGCTTTTTTACGCAATTCTTTTATGTGTGTGTGTAACATATCGTTACGCTTTCCATGGCGATTAAGTATGAATAATAATAATTCGTAGGAAGTATAAGTGCTAGCAAAATTACAGTTAATCAATCCAGTTAAAATTAGTGAATCAATCCAATTATGATTACACTTAATCAATCTAATTAAAATTACAGTTAATCAACACAGTTAATCTAGGTAAAATTACAGTTAATCCAATTAAAATTACGGTTAATCCAGTTAAAATTACAGTTAATCAATCCAATTAAAATTCGTACATCGCTCGTATCTTATCGTTAATAAGATAATCTAATGAACAATTTTAGAAAACATATAGTCCCAACTTTTTCGTTTTAATAATGTCGTGGACATTAATAGAAAATGAACAGTACGGACAGTAATGGGTAATTAATAGATTCGTACTCTGAATTCTATCCTTATATTGCAGTATTATCCTCAGTGTCCAATAATATAATTCATTTTTGTCTATTCTGTAGAAGTCAACCGACTTATCTCTAAACTCATGTCTTATAAAAATAAATACAAATTTTAACTGCCAGTTTAAAAGCTCCGATTTTGGCAAATATTCAAGTATACTGTAACTCTGTACTCTTTTTACCGAAATAGATTTTTCCTTTGTTCAGTATTAAAATAGAATTTAACGTATTTTAAACCAATGGAGTATCAACGAATCTATTTAAGAAATTCTAACACGTTTTTCCTTAGATAATATATCTTATCTCAAATAATATAGGCTGAGTTGTATAGTAAATTGTTTTTTTGTTATATTAGTCGGTAAAATGTAAAAAAAAAACATGGCAATATCCTTTTTTATTTTCTTTTACTTATAAGATTTTAAACACTATCCATATTATCGCCAATACTATTTAATAATAATAATGTTGTAAAACCTTCCGTTTACAATTTCTTTGATAAAAATTTTTTTCACACGTTTTACATAGCATTTTTGGTAGGTGGTAGAGCCACGCTGAAGCTATTACTAGTTTCAGCATGAATGGGTCGGCTCGTCCGGGGTAGCACCACCCGTCTCACAAAAAACCGACGTGAAATAACAGTGCTTGCATTGTTGTGTTTCGTTCGGTCAGTGAGAGCACCGGAGGCCCACCTCCCTTCCTCTTTCCTTTTCCTTCCCCTCTCCCCTCTCCCATATACACGATGGCAACGCACTGGCGACTTTCTTGATGTCGCTAGTGTCTATGGACGGTGGTGATCACTTAACATCACGTGACCCACGAGTTCGTTTGCCTATTTTGATATAAAAAAAAATTTACAAACCTTATGAGAAAGATTTACTAATATGTTTTGGAGCATGCAGACACCGGGTTTCTTTAAATTTAATATTGTAATGATTATAATATCAATATACCTATATGTTTAACAAAACGTATACCATCTATGCACTTGCCGTAATTGGAAATTTCACGAAGAAAATTAGCATTGATACTGGCAAAAACCTACTCATTTGTATAACAATATTTTCTCTCCATACTAGAGTATATCAATAAAAAATAATTATATCAGTTTAAACTCACCCAACAGATCCGTTCAGGGCGGTGACTACTCCCGGCCTCTCATAACACATATGCATACCAGCTACCTGGTGCACAGTTGTTTAGTACTTCGACAATAGTTAAACGAGTTTTCACTTCACACAGAGATATCACAAACTTGTCTATCACGTAAAATCAATCAAATGTATACACTAAAAAAAATCACGAGTAACCACACTGATCTCTCTATATGGTGTTCAATCTACACCGCGGACGAACATTTTCGTACTTGGGACTCCATCAGAAGCTTAGTTTTATGCTGTGAAATAATTATACATATAAACTATTTTAAACGCATCCAGCACTCTGATAGTATGTAATTACCATGATAATTGTTTATTACATGCGCCACTTGAGAAACATTCACGATTTATTCATTCCATAATATTCAAGAAATGCAAAGAAAAATTTGATTTAGACGACATCATCATTACATAGTATAAAACAAAGTCCTCTGGCTCGTCCGTCTCTCTGTTTGTTTGCGATAAACTCAAAAACTGCTGAACGGATTTTCACGCGGTTCTCACCAGTACACAAAGTGATTCATGAGGTAGGTTTACGTATATAATTTGTCTATATTTATGAGATTATCAGGGCAGGATAGCGTCCAGCGTGCCCTCTAGTTACTAATATTACATAAATGCTCATGTGAGTTTTACTTATTTTTTACATTTTCACGTCTACAGGGCCGGTCATTATGAGAATTACCATAAACGTTGTCAGAAAAGGACAAAGAGTATATTTCTACTAGGAAAATCTATTGTTTTCAAAGGATAAGCCATATCCACAATATCGCGAGCGGAACTGTGGGCAAAATCTAATATATTATTATATACCAAAACAAATACCTATTAGAATAATAATCAAAGGAAATAAAAGAATACATTCAAAATTAAAATATGATTTGCTGACATTTAAATAACTCAGGCAATTTCCCTAACGGCTTAGAAAAGATCTAAATAAAATAAATTAACTTTACGATAATGAATGTAACAAAGGAAGTACACTTTTCTTTAATTATGAATCACTGAATAAAACACGTCAGAAATTAAAAACGCTAATAACAGAATAAAATCAAGTAATTTAAAATGACAATAATATTATTTTTTATGCGAATACACAAAAAAAAAATATTGTAAAGAGGCATACTCTACTTAGTAATTATGCTAGTCACATAATTAAGACCGAATCTAACTACACCTCAAGTGTTTGCAATCCATCAAAACGTTCAGGCTACAACAGAACATATGAAAAAATAGATATACATCATTTGAAAAAAATGACGCTCCTGTGCAATCACGTAGAAATCAACTAACAACAGATAACTAACTCATTAAAAAAAACATATACGTTTACAAATTAAAATCCAAATAAGTGTTTATGACTTCAAAACAACCTTGTTTTCCCATTTGCATTCGTTCAAGAGGAACACAACAAGGAAAACAATTACTATAATGTCAAAGGAAAACACACATATACGCATTACGAACCGAACTTCGTGAATCACACGAGTAATATATACAAAAACATGAGACATAATAGTCTGAGGACGGAAGGGCCACTTTAAATTCTAACCATCCAGTTTGAAACTACTGTAGCCTGGACTTGGCTAAACATTTGCTTAAATCTTTATAAAGGCTGTATCCTTTTACTGTTACAAATATTTGAATATAATTTTTTACATTTGATGTACATATTACCCCATCTATACTTATATTAGGCAGTTAGCATAGTTAACAATATATATGAATTTATTCATTTCTTAGCAGCTAAATTGATCCTATAAAATTTAAAAAAATCACTACACTTTGTGGTGGAGTTATTTTCACAGTTAACATTTTTTAACCACGTTTTACGTAATTGTTCTATAAAAATAGTGTTAATCGAGAAAATCTTACTGGTTCATTTATTTCACGGTTAGTTTTTAACCCATAAATGCATAGTTTTATCAACTGCCTACATTCCAGTTCCAGTTATCTTTATTCAAAAACCTGAAAGTATAAGTTTTCGAAAGAACGTTACTAACTATAGAAAAAGTATAGAAAAAGAAAAAGTGCATAGCATTGCAGATTGCAATTACATTCAAAATTAATATCATAATTCCTAAATTAATTAATAGTGTAAATACATGACCAATTTTTTGTGTATGTACCATAATGTCAGTAATAAACGTATATTTTTGCTAAAAGTCTACATACAACTCTTTTTAAAATAAATACTCTCTTTTCATTTACTTTTTACGTAACTTATGACCGCGGGCCTTGAGCGTGGAGACTGAATCCAAAAATTCCGTAACGAAAAAACCTAACACCCTCCACTCTGCCTACCATGTAGCTCGGCTGAGCGTTCGCTTAATGTATATATGGTACGACTGTACAAAGCTCGCACGGATCGAGACTTTTTTTTCCGAAATGACTACGCTTTTGACCCAGCAAGGTCTTAACAGCTTCACCGGACTACTAAGGCGAGCGCTTAAGACACTCAGCCGATTTAATTTTGGCAACCAGCTCAAGGGTGCAAGGCACACCTCGGCTTGGCTGTTGCCTGTTGCATGCAAAATCGCGACCTATCTTAGCTAACCTAGCTAACTATTCATACATGTATGAGTTGTTGAAACGTAGGTATATGTGTACCAAGCATACACGCCTCAACAATTCCTTCATATATTTATTATCGGAAAATTGAGAGTTTTTCAGTTCGATAAGGGAAAAAAAAACGTAAACCCTTCCACTTTCATGTGTAAGCGTGTAGACGTGCACGTGTGTGGGGGTGGTGGTCGTATAGTGTTGTAGCAGTGATGTATATTTGTGTGTCACCGTATCGCGCGAGCAACGCACTCAAGGGTACCGAGGGATGGAACCTAGGCTTGAGCCGCTGCCGTGGGAGGCCTAATCGGGTGCGGATCGAGACGAGCTGCTCCGAAATCGGACGAATACGTAATCAGCTTCATGTGAGAAGGTATACTGGTGTATAGGTATTTATCATCTATGTACAACAGTGAATATCTGTACTCGTATAATTTGTGTACAAAGTGTTTTCCTGAATAACCTACATGTATTGTAAGATAATAAAAAAATTTTTAACAATATTTACTTCTCATTTATTTAATAAAAGAAAAAAAATTGTTTTCTTATCGGTCACCACGCTCAAAAAGTGTAACTTGAATTAATATCAAAGAAAAAAAAACAAAGGAAAAAAAAAATATTGCATAAATAAAATAAATAAATAGTAAAAATTGCATAAGTTAATAAAAAATGCTATGCAATAGCTTTACCGCGGCAGTCCCCGAGTACCATACGTATTAGTTTTTTTTTTTTTAATTATTAAATTTGGTTGTTTCCTTAGAGTATGTAAATTTTTTGTAACTCATAATAATATAGATTGATGAATTAAATATATACATGATATTAGTAACAAAAAGAAGGAAAAAGTCTTCTAAATGAGATATCCACACGGTAAATATCGGGAATGTTCGCACATTTCAATGCGAATAAATCTCATTAGATCGAAAACGATGGCTTTACGAGATTATGAATAAATAAATAACACCGGAGTACAGTCGAAGTGTAATCTGGAATCGTAGATTACGTGCGAAGTTCCCGGGGCGCGGGCGCGTGAGTCCCGATGATTAATTGCGAGGATGCCTACCGGATACTTTTTGCGTTATTTAGCGGCGACCGGCGGTAAATAGGACGCCGCTTGGTTTTTTTTCTCTCTCTCTTAAACAGGGGTCATCAGGAGCCATTACGCGGGTGTTTTCCCGCGTGATTGATATGTGTTGCGCGTTGTTACCGACGGCTATAATATCGGGGTGGACGGGGACGTCTTCTGCGTTCGTCCCTTGTAATCCTTAGCATGAGTTTCCCTATCATGTTGGAAATTATTGCTACACTCCTAGTGTTTGATGAATTGTTTTCTTCTTTGGAGTTACTATACAATCTAGTGTGTACATTTTAATTTCGTAACAACCCAGATAAATATTGAATAATGATCAATTTTGATAGTCTCAAACGATTTCATTCCAAAATAATATATCCACTGCCATTGTATAAAGCTTTCAATAATAGTGTCATAAGCTGTACTGCCACCTGAGACACAGGATTGCCTAGTTTGGATGGTAGCGGTCATCATGTAGAATTCATCAATTTTCAAGCAACTCTTTGATAGTTTGCGGTATATATTTTTAGTTTAAGAAGTTATTTAATATTTTATAGGTGGTAGAGCCACGCTGAAGCTATTACTGGTTTCGGTATGAATTGGTCGGATCGTCCGGATTAGTACCACCCTCACAGAAAACTGACGTGAAGTAACAGTGCTTGCGTTGTTGCGTTTCGTTAAGCCAGTGAGGGTGCCGGAAGGCCATTTCCTCTCCTCCTCCCTCTCCCCTTCCTTATTCCTTCTTCCCCCAAATACAAGCTGGCAACGTACTTGCGACTCCCCTGATATTTCAAGTGTTTATGGATGGTGGTGATCACTTAACATCATGTGACCTACGTGTCCGTTTGTCTGCTATGATATAAAAAAAAATATGTAAATGTACGATTTATAATTAACCTCTTCGTAGTTGTTATTTTAGTATATTATTATTTATTAGTTGTAAAAAAATATTATTACTAGTCATAATATAGTGGCACCTTTTACTAAAAGTTTTTACTTTTACTAAATATTACTATATTGTATTGTATTATATACTTGTAAATGTAACATTTTGGGAATAAATAAATTATGTGGTCATCAAAATGTATAATAATTAATCTTAACAATACCTGTAAGGCGCAAAGAAACCTTTTCACTGAAACTTAATTTCCACCTCTGATTGAAGTCGAACTCGCTTCAACAAAGAGGCACGTATTTCAGGAACATCGTCAAAAATCCAATAATAAACTTTACAGCGAATAACAAACAGAAGGTCCATATAAAGTACTAAGAAATATCAATTTAATGAAGAATAATTTCACAACGCTCTCACGGGTTTTAGGAGAAAATTAATATATATCTATAAAACTTATAATTAATCCAAAATTAGAAATAAAAAAGTTTTTAATACGATCGCGTCGAGGGAGATAAGTAAGCCCTGCTATATCTTAATCACAACGCCCTTAACCTTCTGTAAGTAATGATATAAAGACTCAATAAATTGTGTTACAAACGATACCATAATTTAGTTCTATAAAAATGTATAATTGATAACCCACTGCGTAATAACTTTATACTGTTGTATGTCATTAGAAAGACTACGAGTATGTTCAATTATTGTTGATATTATCTTAATAATATTCCCTACTAGCTGTCCGCCCTGGATTCGCGCGAGTTTTTCTAATAAAATCAGAACAAATCTTAATTTACAGTACGACCACGTAATAACATAAAATGAAAACTGAATGTCAATCTGTCAATTATGTTAATGTAAATATTAGTTCTGCCTGTTGTGTTCTGTCTCATTCGCTCACGTTGTACCTATATGACACTGGCTTCTGCCAGCGACTACGTCCGCGTGGAATAGTTACTTAGGGCTACCGCTAACAGGCAGCGGAAGCTCGCAAAGGCAAAAAAAAAAAACGATTTTGAAACATTATTCATTGTTGCTCCGCTCCTATTAGAGTAATGATATGTAGCCTACAAGCCTTCCTCGGTAAATGAGCTATCTAACACTGAAAGATTTTTTCAAAAAATCAGAACAGTGGTTGTTGAGATTAACGCTTTCAACCAAACATACAAACAAACCCTCCAGCTTTATAATATTTGTATAGATTTTTTAACGTACATTTTTCACTTAACCGTGGGTTTTTATAAATAATTCCACACATATAAACCTTGTCCTGACAATTACAAACACTGAACATTAAGTAATGGTACTGACATAGTAGGTTCGACAATTGAGTTTTATTTACATATCTACATAATTCCTCAATAGAGCTTAGTTAATGGTTAAATTGATATACACTATAGACTTGTGTATGCCGCAATGAATCAACATAAAGTTAAACTTTTTAAATATACATACATTTCTGTGAACATCTGTACGACACGTGAGAGGAAAATTTTTCAAACAAATACACTTATTATAAAAATAATAAACAGAGGATAAACGTTCACGCTTGCAGCACCGATAGTAACATTACCTTGAGGTCACGTGTTCTTGAACTTGGATATTATATTCATGTATAACAAACACACGGTCATATGTCACAATATAATATATTGAATTAAATAGTTTCAAGAACACGTCAATACCGACAACGACTATTGATAATGTACTGGGAGTTTTTTTTTTGCAAAAACAAATACATTTAGAACGCAGATAATTTAACTACTAGTCTCGTCTAGAAGAGTCAACCAAATTATCCATTTTATATATCTGTAGAATATTTTCCAGTATCGTGTTCCCATTAACATATATTAATTTAAAGAAGTCACTAATATATTATGCATATATATGGTAAAACAAGTATGTCACGTTCTTACTGATATAACATGTGTCACATCTATGTGGCATAGAGATAACTACAATTAATTTCCTTTCCAAAAATGGAATGACAAATCGAAATTTCTCGAATCGTTAACAGTATTGACGGTAGACATATATTATTAAGTAGATTTTAATACTCAGATTATTTCGATTCGTCAATGCTTTAAGATTCACTATAGATAAAGCCTAAAACACATTAGATAAAGCACACATACTATCTGAAATGTTACCGATCAAAATATTCTCAATTAATTTGATATATTTATTTGCCCATCCGTTATTAACTTACGCTATAACCTGTATAGAAGTCGCCTTCTTATATTTTTTACATACAAACAAATTAGTTAAATCGCGAGGACTTAAAATTGATACGAATTTTGTAGTAATAATAACACGATTTTGTTCTAAAATATTGATTTTTTTAAATAATACATCAAAAATACGTCACTTATTATGAATAACGACAATTTCAAGATTATTATAACAAACATTACTCTCATGATTAAAGCGAATTCAATTCTCTATAGAAACCGTACGTACGTACGTACGCGCTTACCGACCGGCATCTCTCGGACACATTAACCTAGTTTAAAGTCGAGAGCCAACTCGGACCACTCTGCGTCGCTTTGAATACTGTGTGATACGCTAAAAACGTAACAAAACAAACAAAGTATTTACAGAAATTCATATCGATATTATTTTCAACATTTTCCCGCTCTATTTTTATTAATCGCAGCAAAGTTGATCATCCAGTGGTTGAAATTGTACCAAATCTCATTATTGTTTTAATATTACTGAGTTTTTTTTTTGACAAAAACTGTAGAATTACAAGCGAAACTTATAGTTAATAGAGGCGTCGATTCATCAATGGTAAACTGATAACACTAACTCTTCAATAACAGCCAATAAAAAATAATAAAGGAAATGGATTAACAAACAGAGGAGAAGAACGTGTTGAACTGATTTTATTTGTAAAAGATGCCGTCGTGTCTATCAAAATACCAAGAGGTTAAACACTTACTAAAGATTTTATACAACAAGCTGATGCCCGCGAGTTCATCCGTTATCTTTTATTTTGTTATCGTAATTCTGTAAACAGTATTTATAACACTTACACAACTTTAATCGATTCCAAGTTAGAGATGATAATTTTTGGAACGAAGTTCCTTATCGCGCGTTGTGAAAGGGGGCTAGACGAAAAAAATTCTTACGAAAAGTTGTCACGATACTTTTTGCTATAGTAAACTATTGTGAGCTGTGCGGCGTCGCATGTTTCTCTGTCTGTCTCTCTCTCTCTTATAGAAAACAAGCCAGATATTTTCAATTCTATTTCGCATTGAACAGTGTGGTGTCGCGACGATTATTTTTGTTGAGTGTATACAGGTTTTTTGTAAATAATAAAAAATAATAATAATAATAATGATGATCCCAAACATATGTTTCCTACTTCAGTTACCACAAGCCAATTATTACGAAAATTGAGCCTACTGATTAAGTTTATATAACATTATATTTGTTAATAATAAAAAAAATATTATTATAACTTAAAAAAAATAAAATTTTATTACAATACCTTCACTAATTAATCGAAAGGAACTTCGTTCCATCCGGGTGTCCCTTGACACCTCTCAAGTTTTTTTTCATACTCTTATGACCTAATCATTCCTTGAAAATTCCTTTATCTACAAATAGAAACTGCGCCAAACTCATTTAAACAGCAATTAGCCTGGATAAACAACAGACATTTCAATATTACAGGTATGGATGTACGGGTATAGTGATTTAATATACTCGTATAGTCGCAAATTAATGACTATCGTATATTAAAATCAAAAGTGAATTGAAAATGACAGTACTACAAAACTGACTAAATTAATTGCTTATTAAATTTCATATTACTTCACTAGTTACATTTATTAGGCTTTAATAATTCAATAATATACTGACCAATAAACAAATACATTCGTTTAATTGAATACATTTAATCTATCCATCATATTAATTCATAAAAGTTTCTATGGAAGCATCCTAACTAATCATATAAATAGGAAAGTTAATTTGGTACGCCTTCACGACTTAACTATTTAACCGATCGTCACGTAATTATGCATACACGTTGTCAGGAGTATAGAAAAGAACTTAGCAGGACACGGACAAAATGTATTGTTTCTGAGGAATAGATCAAATCTATGATTAACGCGAGAGAAGCCGCGAGCGCAAGCTAGTCTGTATTACAAAATAATAAATTCAAATCATCACAAAAGACGAACTTAAAAACGAACGACATTTTAAACTCTTCTTTATGGTGTAAAATGAAAGAGTTCTAAAAATCAAGTAAAAAAGGAAAAAAAAAAACATACAGGAATTTTGTTCGTCTTAAAAATACACAGATAATCTAAAATTATCGACAGATTAGTTTCGAACGTTTTATGGCAAAATAGTAATATCATTCAAGTAAATTAAGGTTTTGCTTTAACGGTAATGACTTTATGGTATTTTACATAACATATTAAACTACATAAGCGGATGTAAAACCAAAGATAATGGATTAAACAGAATTCATAATACATACTAAAACTCTGCCATGATTCAGGTCTCATAATGTGGTCAAGTAAATCGCACGAGAGGCTGATAAATGGCGTCGTCGATGTCCATTTCATTGGGTAGACGTTCGCTAAGGAGACGCGATAACCCTTCAAATTTGAATGTCATTTGGCCAATTTAAATATCTCATGATAATTTAACACCTGAATGTTTTATATTCACTTATTATCATTCATATTTTTTATAACACGTTTATTGCCAATCACGTGATAACGTTGTGATATAATCACGATATCGAGTAGATAGATAAATCAATCAGAAACGTATCGTTACGATACTTTGCTGTTTCTCCATATTTTATTACATACTAGCTGTACGTCCCAGGTTTGCATGTACGACTATGTAATGAAATGAAATGTCAACTGAATAACTGTACGCCAGCCTGGTATAGCCTGGCTGGTCAGCTTTTTTTTTCCATCTGACTACGCTATTGACCTAGCAAGGTCTTAACAGCTTCACCGGACTATTTAGGCAAGCGCTTAAGGCACTCAGCCGATTTTATTTGACAACTGGCTTAAGGGTGCACGGCACACCTCGGCTTGGGCTATTGCCTGTTACATGCAATTTACGATCTATCTGAGCTAAACTAAGCCAAGCTAACTATTCATATATATATGAGTTGTTGAAACATGTGTACCAAGCATACATACCTCAACAACTCTTATATATATATATCGTATTCGATAAGGGAAACTAACAAAACCCTTCCACTTTCATGTGTTAGCATGTATGCGTGCACGTGTGTGGGGATGATATGTGTAATGTTGCCGCAGTGATGTAAGATTTTGTGTGACTGTATTGCGCGAGCAGCGCACTCAAGGGCTCCACACCGAGGGAACGGACCTAGGCTTGAGTCGCTGCCGAGGGGCGCTTAATCTGGTTAGCTGGTCAGCCTATATTGATATTATATAGTTAAAGGGCTCGTTTGTTAGTTTGGTTGAACGCGCTAATCTCAGGAACTACTGGTCTGAGCTATTTTTGTTTTGACAGCAGCGGCGTAATTTACCTTTATATCCTAGCTATATATCTTCACTGCCAGAAAACTCATAATAAAAAGGTTTTCTATTAATAAAATCTAGCTAGGTCGAATTATCGTCACCGAAACTACCTACATACTAAGTTTCACGGAAATAGATGACGTCGTTTCCGAGATCCTGAATATATACGAATATAAAAATATACAAGAATTGCTTGTTTAAAGGTATTAGAAGATAGATATAACCCAGTATACATAAAGTATATATAAGGATGTAAGGTGATGAACTATTAAGAATGTAAAGTGTCCGCATTTTTTTTGTTTTTTATTGAAACAAATTATCGCAGATATCTCGGAATAAGTAATAAAATATAAATTGTTAGATATGTCTGTCTGTTGATTTGTTTGGACACGCATCACTACTAAGTTATTGTGTTCATGAACAAACTCAGCTAGAAAATGATAAAGCATATCCTCGAGTGACATTTAGTCTTAGATTCATTAAAAGCGGTTCACTCTATAAAAGTTATTGTAATTTTAATGACGAAACGACTTTAAATACGTGAGAAAAATAGATAAGTAAACAGACTTAATACATTCAGACGATATGATTAATCAGTGTTTTTTTTTTCACATAGGTTTGTGGACGAAGTCGCGGGCACAGTTAGTATACTACATATTATAGTGACCTTAAAGATGCCATCAGAATCGTGCACGACCTTGAATAATTCAGCGGGAAGAAATAAACTTAGTATTTTTTTTTTACTAAACTCGTGCTTGTTTTCGCAATTAATTAACGTAAATTGAAATGGTAAACTTTGAAGCGATATAGCGTATTTTGTATTGTCGCCGGTGGTGAGTGGTGACATGCTGCGGTCAACTGGGTAAACTAATTTATGCTAATATTTACGCATCATAAATGAGTGATGATAAACACATTGCTATACTGACAATTTAGCAATGAAACAACGTTATTTATTATTACTTTAAATAATAACTCAAGATACTTTCTTTATCCACGGGACCACAAGGCAAGCGTAGCATAGTTACTTGAATAGAAAATGTGTAAAGGATCTAACTTATTTATTGTTCTCTCTAAATATACATACACATGTATATTTAAAGATTTGTAATTATAACAAATGCTTTAAAAAAATGTATTAAATAAAATAGGATTTTTATTTACAAATTACTTCTCATAATAAACTCTTGATTTAATCCATTTTCGGGTACTCAAAGATTAGCCATACATTTCTTTGTTTGCTTGTACGAAAAGTAAAAAAAAATCTCCGCTGGAAATCCTAAGTAATGAACGACTATTTTAATTACAGTACTATTAAAATTATCAAGATGTAAGCTTTAATAGGTTCAAAACGAATCGTTACTTGATTACTAATTCACTAACGGTCGAGAGATATTTTACATCGGAATTATTTGGTCGAATTTAAACACCCGCGAACGGGTGATAATACTCTGATAATTAATTTATCATTACTGATAAGTGACCATGAATGTTTATAAGTTTTAATCATATTTATTAACCAAATATAAGATATAATCGTATTGTTTTGAAAATATTTTTAAGCTTCGGCTATCAAATAAGATGTTCATAAATTATTCGTGTTAAAATAGATATATCGGTCCGTAGATCCACAAACGGCAATCAAGTGCGTCATGCATGAGTCAACATCATGGACATTACATCCGACTGAACGATGATTTCTTACAAAAAAAAAAAAAAACAAAACCGTAGCGTGTGCCGCGTCCGATCCTAGTCTACAATCCAACACTGCAATCCAAGAGGTGTGATCACCAACGTTTCACGGCACAGATTTCAGTGTCCCGAGCGAGCCGCCGGCGGGCTTCACGGGGCATACCGTCAGACGCGAAACGCATCACGCTATCCGCTCACGTCCGAAAACCCGCCAAAAGTGAATCGCCTTGGAGAGAGAACCTTTGTGTGTGTAACAACTATGGGTGGCATATATACAGAGCGCGCAATATACACGACCATACGGCTAGCGAGGAGGCGCGCGACTGCCGCACGAGGTGGGGCGGGAGCGACGAACGCCGTCGCAGGTTATCGTGACTCGACTACACAGAGATAATGATGTCAAAAGTGGATCGGACTAATGCTCTCTATTATGTTGTAAACGTTTCGGATAAACACAGAATCAAGCCGAACGCAATCGACGACCATCACCTACGTACATTTTTTGCACACTATACAATAAGCTCATCTAGTACCAGACGAGGAAACTAATCAATTGATAAATTAGAAATAATAATGTGTTACTAATTTACATACAAATATCACACAACATTTACCAATACATAGATTATAGTTACAATGCAATAGGACCCTTTTTTAATTAACTTTAGTAATAACAATTGTAAGTATCTATTAAACATAACTGGCTCAAGGCGGCTTACAGTGTTTAGCTAACAAAGAATTATATTAGCAAGAAATATCACTCATCGGAGAGTGTACCCCGCGTGAAACACCGGTCGTAATTTTTATTGTCCCACGCCTCGATCCGAGTCAATCCAAAATGATTCTTGATGCTAAAAGCCAAGACGAAATTTGGCTGAAGGCAAACAACGTTCGCACACTCTCAGTCGAATCGAATAATGTTGATTTTATGAAGGTTTTTCCGAATTTGTACCGTAACGTTATCCGTTTTGAGTTGTTAACGCGTCGCCCGCTTAGAATCGGATGTCACATTTCGAATTACCGGATTTTATCGGTTCCCGAGCGACTTTTGCAAATGTGTCCGTATTAAAATGTATCATAGAGTCGATTTTTGTCGGTACCGCAGGCCGCGTATTTCCATTTAGCACAAGATGTTGTGCCGCGCTATATTTCGGTCGTATTAAGAAGCGAGCTCTGTTTGATGGATGTTTTAGTCGGTTGAGGTTTTTGCGGTAAATTTCGTGAAAGAGCTGTGACGCGTCGAGCGAAAAAATCTGTTTCTGCTGTTCATTTGGCTGCTTAACGAGAGTTTTAGATACTGAATTTGACATGTGCTATAATGGTTATTATACTTCAAGTATTGCCCAATATCCTTTTTTGATCAAAACACGCAGATAGATGCCTAAATAAGAGATTATTGACTTAAAAGTGGTAGACTGTAGATAGTTTGTCTGACGTAGAACAACGACCACAACCATTTACGACGCAGAACATGATTTTTGAAGCCAGTGTATAAGAATAGTGTGCTGTACTTCACACTGTAGTATACCTATTACGACTAGTCTCAAAATGCGGTTATTTTCCTTCTGAATACGAAGAAATCCTGAATCTTGTTCCAGTTCTTTCTTCTAAGAGAACTTTCTTCGAATACCATATATACAAGGAGGCATAATTGTAGGGAAATTCTCCATTACGTCAAAAAGGATAAAATTCCTGCTACTAAATTGAGTAACTATATATTTGAATATATTTCGCTTTCAAAATCGCTTTATGACGCTCTTATTATTGTTCACATTGAAATTTTAATTCGTGTGCAAAATTTACTAAATACTTGATCACGATGAGTACAATGATTATCACAGATGTTTCTAGAATACTCACACAACAACGCAGACAACATATGAGACCGATGTTAGTCGACATCAAAGCGTTTAATTAACACGGCAGTCGGTACGATACGTTTCTTAGTATACAATACCTAAAGCGCGCAATATATACATATTGATACTAATTGGCACGTACAAATATGGATTCGTGTATTGAATTCATGACTATTCTACATACATTAATTATTTATTAGGTGTTATTGTTGAGGTCGGGAAGACGGCGAAGTCCGTTGCCTTGTCTTCTGACAGTTCAGTATATGTATAAATGTAATTCAACTTTTTAAATTCGTTTCTGATCGATCTTCATTGCCCAAAATGTATCATAGTTTAGAGAATATTCCGAGATTCTTTTGATTGCAAAATGTAAAAATTATGTAACTAAGCTAGAAAGTACTTTGGCGGTATTTCGAAAAACAATTATTATATATTATTTTTAAAAAGATGCCTTCCATGTGTTTATTAGTTTATTAATTTTCTGACGATGATTTTATATATAATCAACTATCGCGTGGTTCACGATAAAATATACAAGATTTTCTTTAATGTTTGTCTTACCATCCATGTGTTAATTCCGTTCCATTTTTCAACACAAATATCGTTGAAAATTCACTGAATTTCTGAATAAAAGTAATTCAAATCACAAAAGGGCTAACTTCTACCCGAAACTTCTTCCACGTGGAATAGTTGTTCTTAGCGTAATGATATATAACCAATGACCTTCCTCAATAAATGAGCTATCTAACACCGAAATCATTTTTCAAATTGGACCAGTACTTCCTGAGATTAGCGAGTTCAACCAAACAAACTCTTTCAGCTTTATTAATTTTAATATAGATTTTTGATTCTCACGAGCTAACGTTTAGCTTGATTTTGCAAGCTTAATAATATTATAACCGTTCGTTGTCCACCGAGCGTGTTTTATTAAGATACCTAATTCGCATCGACCCAAATTCCGTTTGAAATGTGGAGCGCGCGTGATACGCTACCAAAGTCACAGCGGAAATAGGCGGATGATCCCGCAGGGGTGCGGGAAGAGAGTTTAAGGCCACAAGGGAAACATAACGGTACACTACGGGGATCGGGCGGCACTTTCCGTCAAGATCAGGTAACGACACTAAGGACTGGTTGTGCCACAAATTTAAAGGTATATCTTTTGAATGGTAAATTATCTAAACCATTTGACGTGGAAGAGCTATTTGCAATAGCTTAAACGATGTTAAATAAATCATAGTCTTACTACTATTATTAATGAATACCCCATAACGGTTAATTATTTTTTGTTCTGTTTGTAGTTGTCAGAACTAGGTTATATGAAAAGTGTTTTAAAATACGTACGGAAAAATTTGGGTTAAATAATCTCCACATAAAAAAGTGAATAAAACAGAAGACATTAAGGTCTTCAAAACTATAGATAGGATTGACAGATTGACTGACATTCAGCTGCAATTTTATTTTATTACATAATCGTACTGTCAGGAGAAAATCTGATCTCATTATTTTTGTTATCATCCCCGCGTGAAGCCGGGGTGAGGGGCTAGTAAGCAATAAAATATATGTTAATGTCATTCACCGTTGAAACGTTTTGTGCACTATAGTGTGTTGCTAACCTCAAATCTTTCGGTTCATGAATGCAACTTTGAACGACAAAAATAGGGATTGGCTAGTCATATTTCCGCTGTTAAATAATAGTAATATTTATTTATCTATTTATTATATATTGCAGAATATGATAAATGACCGATATCAGCTGCATTAGTTATCCTGTGTCGCAGCCAATGTCGTTCAGTTCCATGTATATAAAATAATATATACTTGTACAAATACAACACTGCAGCAAAACACTCCCAGAGGAAAGGACATGACTAATCGCCACCACTATAAACGACCACAAATCTAGAATTTTGTTATTTCTCAATAAGAATATTTCCCAAGTTTTCAGGCCTTCTCATAATGTTCGGTCATCTGACAGTTTTGCTAATGTAAATTAGCAAATGTTTGCGAATTCTAAAAACTCTTTGGTGCATGTCACTGTCACACGTGGATATTTAATCTTACGGCTGCCAAACCACTCCGTCACTCCGACTTGAAAATTCTATTCAATCTTGCACTATGCACCACCTTCTAGTCTTTTGTCCGCTCCGATTGCCTCCTCATATTGAGAGCGTGTTAATATTGAACATAGTAAAAAATAATCACCTATAATATAGATCATATTCGAAATTCCATTTCAAATTAAGAGGCATTTCTCACATATTTTATAGTCAATACCGTCGCGGACTTATTGTACGGATTTGTCCGATCTGAGGTACCTTTTGTTATGTAAACGATAAACCCGCCTTAAGAATCGACAATGTAACGAGCGATGCGCTCCGCAATGCCGCTTAATGTAATTAAATACCGTCCTATCCATACGGGTAACCAATCTTACACGTAAAGAACTAGCCAGTGTTTATTTCGACGTGAAACATCTAAAGGCGGAGGGTAAACATGATTGTTGGCGTGGTGACGCAAAGACGAACTTTGCACTGTTCACTGAAAGATCTGAAATGATCCGGCCATTCGAAAGGATTCAAATATACGTCGACCAACGAGATATCCGAAGTTCATTTTTTCTTTATATCGTAGTGGGCAAACGAAGAGACAAGGCACCTGATGGTAAGTGATCACCGCCATCCATGAACACTAGCAACAACAGGAGAGTCACAAGTGTGTTGTCGGCCTTTTAAAGTAGATTGCCCTCTGGCGCTATCACTGACCTAACGAAACGCAACAATGCAACAGGCAGTGTTACTTCACGTCGGTGTTTGTGTGAGTCGGGTTATAGTATCCCGGGCGAGCCGACACATTCATGCTGAAACCAGTAATAGCTTCAGCATGGCTCTATCACCTACAAACGGTGTAAGTTCGATGGTAAGTCACAGAACCATAATCGCTTCAATACCTAACAGAAAACTGTGAATGCCTAATGATATATTGTCTAGGTAGTAACACAATAAACCGATTACCGATTTGCCGGATAGTGAATTTAAGCAGCAAGTCAAACGAGTGTTAATGGCTAGAGGATATTATAAGGTCGATTGTGAACCATGGTGACGTCTGGAATTGCCATCCCTCTCTGTACACCCGTCAAAAACAAATGTATCCATACATGTTTGTAACAACATGCATAATGACAAGATAAGCTACATCCAGTTTCTTGCCGGTTCTTCTCGATGACTGGATTGTTTTCCGAACCGGTGATACTTTTGACGTTCATAAGAGCCCTCTTAGAACTTAAATTGAATAAATTATTTTGGATTTTGATAGGAACAGTAGGAAAGATTTAGTACTAGAAACGTTAACATAAAAAGCTTAATAATGTGGAGAATTGAGAAACCTGCTTTACAACAATGGTTACGAATGAATTTATATTAGGATAAATTATGTATGTAAGATACACGATAACTCATGATAAGTTAATGCACATTGAGTATCTTTTAGATAATTTATAGGTCAACTGTTTGAATAATAACTCCTATTTTATATCACAAATGGCTTCAATAAGCTAATAGGCTACGTCAATCATAATTTCATCATATATCGGGTATTATTGAAATGAAGCATTAGTATTTTTTTATACATCATTCCGAAACAATCATTGTACATAAATCCACGGACATCATATTGATATTCCCTCGACTACATCGACTTCATGAATTCATAAATTGACTTTACTAACTGAACTGAGTTATGGAATACTTGAGCTATGGAATTACTACCTACCTAATCGATTACAAAGATTGTGAACGTTAAGCATTTAGTGGTTATAATCTTCAGGATAAACACACCCGATTATGCCTCCCACGGCAGCGGCTCAAGCCTAGGTTCGATCCCTCGGTAGGGAGCCCTTGAGTGCGTTGCTTGCGCGATACGGTGACACACAAATATACATCACTGCTACAACACTACATGATCACCCCCACACACGTGCATGCTACACGCTTACACATGAAAGTGGAAGGGTTTACTTTTTTCCCTCATCGAACTAAAAAACTCTCATTTTTCCGATAATAAATATATGGAGGAGTTGTTGATGCATATATGCTTGGTACACATATACGTTTCAACAACTCATACATATATGAATAGTTAGCTAGGTTAGCTAAGATAGGTCGCGATTTTGCATGCAACAGACAACAGCCAAGCCGAGGTGTGCCGTGCACCCTTGAGCTGGTTGCCAAAATAAAATCGGCTGAGTGCCTTAAGCGCTCGCCTTAGTAGTCCGGTGAAGCTGTTAAGACCTTGCTGGGCCAATAGCGCAGACATTTCGGAAAAAAAAATCAGGATAAACATATTGGTCGAAGACGTAATGTAAGCATATAATTATGGGAAAACAATTTTTAAAAAAATTAAAAAAAAAAATCAAAATATCCTTTATTCAATTTAGGCCCTGAGAAGGCGCTTATGAAAGTCAATGCTACCACCGGTTCGGTTCGAGAAGAACCGGCAAGAAACTGTAGTTAAACTGTTCATGTTAAACATTTTTACAAAACATAATTAGTTACAACGTTTTTAATGGATGCACAAAAAGGAGCGTCATTTCCAAACGTCACAATCGTTCACATAATGTCACTCTATAATAACCTTTAGATATTAAAACCCGCTTGACATGGTTCTTGAACTCATTATCCGTCTAACTGGTAACCTGTTTTGGGATTTTGTTATAAAACCTAATACTATTACCTAAAAAACTGTTTTTGGACTTAGTGAGCGTAAAGCATTGAATGACCAACTTGTTGCAGTTTCTAGTATTTAAATTATGTAGATCTTTTACTTGATCCAGCATATCTAAGTTTTTGTGGACATACAAATCTAATCGACTATGCCACACAATCATTTTATAGAGTTCAGAGAGATTTCTAATATTAGGTACAATGCACAGTCTCCAATTAATGTGATTACAAATAATAATCTGCAACAAACACGAGTATTTGTGAGAAATACAGAAATAACTGCTAATTAATTAATATACTATACTGTATTATGTTCCAGACAGATAAACAAGAACTTCTAGGAATTAAACTATCGTCTCATAAAAATCCAATCAAAATTAATAGAGTTAATGTTTGTGACTTACAAACCGAAATACATTTTTTTTTATTTATATGCAGAATATATATTAAATAATAAATTTTAATTCGATGCGATAAGTAGAAATTTATTAAACAAATCTTTCAGGTTCTACAGATTTATTATATTACTATAGAAAAAGAATGTTATCTATTTATGTAAATTATTCTAGTGTGAAATCATACATACAGTATTTATTTGAATGGAAGGAACACTTTGTTCTTCAGTTAAAAATCAGGAAAGATAAAGTTTTATTGTTGAAGTATGCATCACGGTCACTATCGTTTGATGAATTTCAATTGGATTGTAGAACAGAATACATATTTCACATAGTCGAGCTATATTATATTGTGGATTCTTCATTGATTTTTTGTTGAGAGATATTGAAATATGTTAATATCGTCTCATATCGATTTTTTTATGACAGACACCCCAGAAGACAAAACAGTCATTATTTTCCCTTTTGTTTCTCAGCCGATTTTCTTTCTTTTTTGTTTGTTTAATATATTTTGACTAACTACAGTGCTTTCAATAAAATCAGTGTTTTTTTTTTCTTAATATTGAAACATGAAAAATTAATGATTTATGATCGAATTTCGACCAGTAAAAGACACGTTTGTATAAAATTGCAGATTACTAAAGTATTTTTTTTTTTTTTTTTTGAGATTTAAATATAAAAGCCCTGCAACAATAATAATCCTCAAAAAAAAATAGTTATGCCGATAAATGTTACACGATTCTTTCCAGACAGATTGTCATTTGTATTTAAGTTTCACTACATAGGAGTAAAAAAATTAGGAAACATTGACCCTTCTCGAGCGGTGCTATTGTTAAGTTTTAACAGTCGATAAAATGTCCGGCGGATCTATCCTTTAACAATGCTAGTAAAACTATCATGAGAGACCAAACAAACCGTAATGACGAAGAATAATATGACATCTTAAATAAATTAGATAATACTCGCTTTTAAAGCTGATGTAGGTAATGGTTGTATTGAAGGCGGTTCAGCCAATTTGCTTTAGATCTTCAAAACTTACCTGAAACAAAGAATACATTTTAAATAAATAAATAACATCTTAATTATTTTTAACTGATTCATCTATAAATATAATTATCCCATACGTTCGTTCGTATTGAAATATTACGATCTTGGGACTTTAAATTCGCAAAAATCTGCAACCTCATTAACCTAAGCGCCTTATTAGGGCCTAAATAAAGTATTTATTGATTTTATATATTTACTAGCCTCTGCCCGCGACTTCATCCGTGTGGGATAGTTACTTTGGGCTAACGCTAACACGCAGCGTGATAATATATATCATATAACCGTCCTCGATAAATGAGCTATATAACACTGAAATAATTTTTCAAATCGGACCAGTAGATCCCGAGGTTATCCCCTACAACGTCACAAACTCACAAACTTTACCTCTTAATAATATTAGTATAGATAAATAAATTTTGACTTTTCCATAACACCTTTAAAGATGTACTTTCCGTGTTTAAGTGTCTACATATAGCAGCTTTCATGACAAGCGTGTGGAAGGTACTGTTTCTGTTAAACGGGTTTCAGATTTATTGATCTAAAATATATCGATACCCATTTTTATATATAGATTTTAACAACACTGTTGATCCATTTACTGAAAACTAAAGTTTAATATATATATATAATTGTCATAATAGTTAGTGAAAGATGATGAACATTAACATTATATAAATATTAAGTACATGGGCGACCGAGCCTAGCTTGGTTTTCTAAAAAACATTTTAATATTAAAATAAACTATTAGGTTTGTCTTATAAAATTAACATTTTTCTACAAAAAAAAAAGATATTAAAAAATATATATCTCTTCTGCTGTCACTCGGATTCAAACTGGGGTTACACGGATTTTCGAAGCAATCGATTTCCATTTGAGCTAATTTTGTTTTGACAGTGGCGGCGAAATTTACCTTTATATTCTAGCTATATTTTTTCATTGCCTGAAATCTCCGTTAATTTCTTTTATATGAATAAAATCTAGGTAGATCGATTTATCATCCCCGAAACTACCTACATACTAAGTTTCACGGAAATAAATGACGCGCCTTTACCGAGGTCCTGAATATGTGCAAATATAAAAATATACTAGAATTGCTCGTTTACAGGTATAAGATTAACTCTCGGAGGTATGTAAACATGTCATTTCGGAAGCGCTGCACTGCACACCTATTTGATTGACTAAATATTAATTAGTTATGTTTGTAATTTTCAGGACAAGGGTTTTATAAAAGAAAAATATTAAAAAAAATGTACGGGAAGGTGAGAATTTATATATAAAAATTTAAGTCTAAAAAATGGCTGATTTAGAAAGCAGTAGGTAAATCTTTAAAAAGATTGACGTTCAGTTACTATTCTATTGCAATACATGATCGTACCAACTGAAAACGGACTATATTGTATGACTTTCTTCATTAGTAGACGCGTGTGAAACCACGGGAAATTGCTAGTTAAGCATAAATTAAGGAAACCGTCAAAATGTAATCTCTTGTAAGACTTAACTTTATTTGTATAATACATTTCTCTTTGTTAGTATAGATTGACGCGAAATGCAAAGTCGCGCCGACCGCACCGTTCGCGCCGGCACATTGGCATCCGACACTCAAGGTCTCGCTGTAGTTTGAGACTACAGAAATGATTAGTGATGCAATTTTTATAGTATTAGCCAATTCCAATTCGTTTCCGTAGCTGTCGAATCTATTCGAGTACCATTTATCATTGCTGTGTTGAAATTTTAAATAACATCGCTCTAACTATAATTATTCTTTATTATATAGCCTAATGAAGCTGTTTATGTACTGTGTAATTTAATATGAACAGTTTATATGTGTAATTTAAACGGCATCTGGTTGTATCAACGTCAGTTTCTTCTAATTTTTAAGAAGAGATAATAAAATAAACATTATTCAAGTATCTAAGAAAAATGGTGTGGTTGGATTGGTTTTTTTTTCGAAATGAAAACGCTGTTGACCTGGAAAGGTTTTTACAGCTTCACCGATCTACTGAGGCGAGCGCTGAAGGCACTCAGCCGATTTGGGATGTTTAAGCGACTAACTCAAGGGTGCACGGCACATCGCGGCTTGGGCTGTCGCCTGTTTTGTGCAAAACAACAAAACAAAAGTAACCTATCTGAGCTAACCTGATGATTGGTCCGACCGGTTTCGGCCATGGCGACCACTTTGACCCCTAAACTTATAAGCGGCGCTGGTGTGCTCGAAGATGGCTTATGTAGCCTATCTTCGTGGCGAAACTTCGTGAACATTGAGGACACGTAAGCACGCCGTTCTCAAAATGATATGTTATGGCAGCAGGAGGGCGAGCCTTTAACTGGTCGCGTTTGGTATCAAGGTCAGCTTTACGCTGAGCCTCGAACTCGCGTACTTGGCTGTTTACCATCCTGCGCCATTCTGGCCGTTGTGCTGCCAAACTTTCCCAACAAGAGGGCTCTATATTGCATCTCTTCATATGACGCTTTTGGACATCCTTGTACCGGAGGAGGGGACCACCGGGATTCCGCTTGCCCTCCACCAGTTCAGAATAGAAGATGCGCTTTGCCACTCTCTCCTCCGTCATACGAGATACATGACCGCACCACCGAAGCTGTCGACGCATTAAATAAGCTTCAATGCCACCAACATTGGCTCGTCGCAAAACTTCAGTATTTCGCACTTTGTCGGACCATCTGATCTTCATGATGGTACGAAGGCATTTAAGGTGGAAGCGATCCAGAGTGCGAATGTGGCGGCGGTATACTCGGAGTCCAGTAGTAGAAGCGGTCAGATGCGCAGGATATATTAAGGTGCACAAGTGTACGCGCAAACACAGGTGCACATACTCGTCCTTGTTCTTCTGGACCCAGTGGAACGGGGACCGTTACGACCAGAGAAGGACTCGGACAGATGGTGCAGTATTCCGGTGAGAAAATACAAGGGGTCAGTACTATCTCACACTCCCTTAATCGCCTTTTACGATACCCACGGGAAGATATGGGGTGGTGCTATTCTACTCTGCCGGCACCACACAGCCGAATAAATAATAGCTAACCTATGCTATCTAGATCTATCTATCTAGATATACGTACATGAGTTATTGAAACATGCATGTGTACCAAGCATGCGTGCCTCAACAACTCTTATATGTATTTTGTGTCGTAAAAATTCCTCTAAACTATATAGGATAGGATAGGAAAGATTGGATTGAATTGTATATTTAATGTAAGATAACGTCTGTAAATACAACGAACAATACCAAAACAAATATAGTGGGCTTTATACATCTCAAAAATGTATGCTTATAAACCTTATTACTATATGATATAGTAATACTGTAATACTTTCTCTGAGAAATACTATAATTAACATAACACATACACTAATTTACAATAACGTATATTACTTAAAAATGATAATTTTGCAGCGAATTATTAAACATATTTAATGATTGTATTTCAAATAAATGCTATACATTGTTAAATATGTAAGTATACTCTCTATTCGTACTAATAAAATAAAGCTTAAGATAATTATTATTATGTTGAATTACTTAATCTTTGGAACTATCAATCAGGTTTTGAATTACATTGCATATTTGTTGATAAAAACTATAGGCTATCTAACGTAATGCTATGATACTTAGGAAACATGCAATTATTATACAGAATCTAGGTCATAAAGTAAGCTAAGCGAGAATATAAATAGATGTGGATAGTGGAAAAGGTGGACTGTATTGTGGCAGAGCTATCAAGAGTTTATGGCAGGAACAATTAAACGCGAACTAAATTGCAGGCCACAGATACCTTTATATAGCACAACATTTTTTTATCATGCACCTCCGGAAAATAACAATCTAAAAGCACTAGTTCATTTATAAAAAAACTCAGTCAATCGTAAACATAAACGAACATATCTAAACGGAAACCGAGCCGTACCACGAAAACAAAGAGATCCGAGAGTTCGCTTTTATAGAGGAAAATGCTTTCCCAACCCCCCCCCGCCTATGCAGCCAGATGGAAAAATACTACGGCGATTGTTTCTCCACCGCGTACGCAAAGTATGAAATAATTATGGATAGAGTGCGCGACATGTCGCCTCCACGTCAGCCGTGAGGGGGTTGATAGCACCCCCTTTCAATCTCCAACCATCGCGCCCCACGTCCCGAAACACTAGTGGCGGAATGTCTACAGAATGTTGTTCTCACGAATGTTGTAAAAAGGACTTGTTGCTCAGTCACCGTCGCGTTCATTTGGTGAAAACTGGTTGATGTACGTTGTACACCGTATTATCTGCCGTGGGATAAACTTCTATTTATCGATACATACGTAAAATGACTGGGTAACTGATGATACTCGCGTCCGCAGGAAGTGTACCTCACATTCTTCTACACTTTCACCCCGGTTGGTGTTAAAGAGCAACGAATATGACCGCTGTAATGTGCCACATAAATTGAACGTGCAGCGATAAATAGATCAATCAATCAATCGACGATAATAAAAGATCGATACTCTATTTAGCCATACGATTAAATAAAATAAAGCTAACTTGTCGATTATATTTCAGAACGACTGCATTTATTTATCTAATTTTTTTGTGTTAAGTCGTCACAAGATTTTTATGATAAAAAAAATGTTTCAAAAGTCGTTCCGAAAAGTGAATAAGACAGAAAGGTGATACGAAGATCTTCAAAAATATTGACACGATTGGCAGATTGACTTTCAGATGTCGTATTGCAAAAAGTATATTCTCATTATCTTCGTAACATAACATGAGCAGGCATCTAGTTGCACAATACAATAAACTTATTACATAAAAACAAATTATTTACTAAAAACGATTAAACATAAGAGTGAATAAGTGCAAATATCGTGAAAGAGTTATTTCTTTTATAATTTTTCATTTCTGTAAACGATTAGTTTTACTTGATTCCTTACTATGTAATCTATAAGATAACACTTTAAAATAAATAAAACCACACACAACGAACACTCAACTTCTTATACTCTTTTTTGGTAAAAAGTAAAAAAAAAATTTAATGTGCAACGAACAGAGAGTATTGCAAAAGCGAGACAATTCAAGAAGTCGGTCGTCTGCAGCACGACGACAACGGCGAAGGATTCGAAGCGGGGAATTCCTAGTTATCGATCGGCGACCGTCAAGCCGCGACTGGGAAGCCGGCCGACTGAGACATAGGGATGATCTATATTCATCGATGGTAAATACACATCGATATTTGGTTGGAAAATGTCGATGTTTTCATTTCGATAGCATCGACACATCGATGTTATAATAATAAAATATCGAAACATCCCTTTCGAAATATCCCTTAGGGTAGCTATACTTAACCAGCGGCCTACCGGACCTTTGTACTTGACTCAGTCGATGTTACTTTATTTTCAATTATTTTGCGCCCATCAGACAAACTTTGAGCACGCCGAGTAAATTAAATAAACCCCAGATAACTCAACCGTGATGCGTTCCATTGAAATAGTGTGGGAGGAATGAGATAGACAATGAGAATGGCATTCTCTTTCATATTTTCAGCGTACGTCACTTTATTTATTAGTACAATACGCCGCTATTGTTAAAAAATTAGCAGATGTTTTCAACATTTGGTCCCCATTGCATTTTAGTTCATAATAAGTTATATAATTTGCGGGCCGCAGCGCCATGAGTGAAACGTGTTTGTGGCCCCTTTAAAAAAAATCGAATATGACTGTTTTAGAGCCAGCTATCGTTGAATGAACTACGAAGGGAATAGATAACTATCAAATTCAACTAAATGACACTGATCAACGTAATCGAAGTAAGCCGTATTAATAGTTATTTATTTGCATTTTCTAAGGGAAAGCACAGCTTCAAAAAGACTTTTTTTCCAAAGCTGGTCAACTCCTATACAAGCAACAGAAGTAATGGGAAAACATCTGAGAAACTCAATTCTTTTACAAAGTGTGACCAAAAAATAATGGGAATGTTTATATTTTTTCATATATTGCATTTTCAATAACAATCGACACATTTAATAAATAGAATAGATAGTTTTATTTGCTATCGATGTTTATCGTTTTTCAACACTTTTAATCGACGTTAACATCGATGTTTTTCTAATATCAATCATCCCTACTGATACGTCTCGCGTTCGGTACGACAGATAATTGAAATGCCTTCGCCTGGGAGACGGGATTGGGTGATTCAGAAGCCACACAGGCATCCAATACAAACATTTCTATCAAATATCTCACGTGATTTCTAGATTACAAGTCGTAAAACATTTATATCGTTACATTTCAAAATAAACCAAGTCGCATTTTAACAGTTCATAAGTTTTAAAGTTGTTTTCAATGATTTTCAAATTTCATACACGTCAAATTTGAAGATCCTAAAAATGTCGAGACAGTCATAAGGGCTGCCGACAGAAGTGAACACTCAACACTATTGAATTTAAACTGTGTTGTGTTTTGGATTTTAAAACTAATTATACACTATAATTACTTTAATTCCATAATTTGTAAATCGAAAATATATTTTTTTTTCTCGAACTGACTACGCTATTCGCCTTTATTTTTTGACCTTTACAGCTTCACCGGACTACTCGAAAATAATATGATTAGTTTCTCTTTGACATCTATTGGCACTCGGAATAATGATTAAATTTTTTATACGGTTTATTGATTTATAAAACATTATGCAGCCCGCACAATCTAAATACAAAATATCCATATTACATTGTACATGTATGTGGTCGCTATACTATACGTCGCTAAGTCTGGCGCAAGTGCAATACGCCCTGTCATGGTTAGGTAGCATGTTTTGAGGCGAAATTATAAATTCACATCCTGCCAAAATAATAACACCAATCAATGCGCCTAAATAAATTTGGACTTCGTATACGAAGTATAGACACTGTAAATATTTAAAAAATGTAATGCTTTTATATTTACGACTAGTCTCTGCCCGGGACTTCGTTCGCGTGGAATAGATACATTAACACGCAGCAGTTCTCAAAACGAAAAAACATCCCGATTTTGAAACATTTTTCATCTGCGCTCCGCTCCTATTGGTTTTAGCGTGATGATATATAGCCTATTACCATTCTCGATTAATGAGCTATATAACACTGAAAGAATTATTCAAATCGGACCAGTAGTTCCTGAGATTACGTCACAACATCACAACGTCACAAACTCACAAACTTTACCTCTTTATAATATTAGTATAGATGTATAGATTAAAACTGAACTACGTCCATTTTGACATATAACAATTAATTTGTGTGTATTTAAACATAGAATTTAAACCAATTAATTAACAGAATCTTAACCGATCGTTAAATAAAGGAATGATTTTAGCCTTTCTTTATAAGTTAGGTGTAAGGCGTAGGCTATAAAACACGAATACACATTCAATAAGTTATATAAACATTTATTATTTATGTAATATGCTTTCAACATTGATGTTCTTTACTAAAATTTAGGGCAATAAATTTTAATGTTTATACGGGGTATATTTACGTGAGTCTGTTACTAAAATAATATTAGTTATTAAAAAGATTCGTTTTTTTATTTGGATAAAATTTATCTGTTATTCAATTTACTATAAGTCGCCAGTAAATAGCACTGAAGTAAATAAACTTCTATACCGTTAAAGTCAGTTCAATGAATACAACAGTAATTACGATAAGCAATAAAAACGTGTAAGGAAGCATGGATATAGTTAGTAAATAAAAAAATATATATTATGTAATGAACATATGAAATCCTCGTCAGTCTTTTTGGCCGTCCTGAATTTATCTGAAGTTCAGACTTACGCATACTATAGTCAAGAATTTAATACAGGATAGGGTTAGGTATTATTAAAGAGATCTAAAATTGGCTTTTATTTATCCTGAACTGCTCTTGGTGTTATGAATACCTACATTTATGTTCAGAGGCTCCATATTTTTAAGGACGTCAGAAATGTTGATGAGGACCGTACAATTGTTTTTAATTAAACCAAACACTGAAAATTCTTCATCAAATGTCTTAAATTTTTCATCGAATTCGAATCGAATCGAAATCGAATTTCATCAAATTCTTATTGATTAATTGCATTTTCGCGAATATGACGGTATTGCCATAAAAATGGATTCAATATAAACTATTTATTAAATAAGAAAATCTTCAACGACCTTAGTATCCGATAGTGGACCGTGGTAAGTAATAAAAAACGAAACAGAACTATGCATTATATGCTTTAAATAAAAACAATGAAACGGAAAAATTCATTCATCCTTACTACATTACTCAATATGGGAAAGTATGTCTGTCTGTCGTGCTTTAACATCAAAACTACTGAAGCGATTTAAATGAAATTTGGTACAAAGATAGTGTAGAGCCTGTGAAAGGTTACTTTTTAATGCGAAAAAAGGATTGAAAGGGCGTGAAAGTTGAATAAAAGTATCGTTATTTTTAGAGCTAAAAGCTTGAAACTTATTTTTTAGGCTGTTAATTTGATATAAATAAATATGACATTCAAAGTTTGTAAAAGTTTTACCCTCGACGGTTTAAAAGAACAATATGAAATAGGGATGTGAGTTTCTAAGGAAATATGTAAGGTTTCGCTCCGATTTGTAAAATTCTTTCAGTGTTAGCTCATTTATCGAAGAAGGTTATATAAGGCTAAGAACAATAGGAACGGAGCAGCAACGAGCAATGTATCAAAATTGTTTTTTTTCTTTACTTTTGAGAGCTTCGTGTTAGCCCGTGCTGACGAAGTTGCGAGCAGAAGCTACTGTATATATAATTGAACGTAAATAAAACTAAAGTATATTATTTTTTGTTAGAGAAAACCTGAAAGAACCAAAATAAAATAGTTTTGGAATACAAATATTACTCAATTAATACATATATCTCTCTCTAGTCAAGCTGTAGAACCGCGAGGACAATAAATCTTTCCTCTTTTGAACTACACGCGCACATCTGTGAGAGAGCTACGTCATCCTTCAACATAACGGTTTCAGGCAATTATGACGCATTCATAATACAAAGTCGGACAACTGTGAATGTATATTATATGATAAGGTCAAGATTTTAAACCAAATAACTGAAAACCAAATATTTTAATAACATAATTAAATTCAAACAAAGGGAAACAATATACAACAAATAATATCAAAGAATAATCTATACTAATATTATAAGGAGGTAAAGTTTGTGAGTTTGTGACGTTGTAGGGGGTAATCTCAGGAACTACTGGTCCGATTTAAAAAATATTTCAATGCTATATGAGCTATATATTGAGGATGGTTATTAGCTGTGTATCATCGCGCTAAGACCAATAGGAGCGGAGCAGCAATGAAGAATGTTTAAAAATCAGGGTTTTTTTCCTCTTGAGAGCTTCCGCTGCGTGTTAGCGTTAGCCCAAAGTATCTATTCCACGCGAATAAGTCGCGGGCAGAGGCTAGTATAGCATAAATGTAAAAGGACCTCCACATCTGAACAATTACATTAAAAATATATTATTTACAATTACACTTTCATTAAAGAGGCAAATTTTGTAAATAGATATGTTTTATATGTTAACAACCCCAATTCGAAAAATACTTTCATTTATAGAACTTTGATATTATCCCTGGATTTTCCCTATTTCGTTGTTATTAAATTATATTGTAATTAAGGCGTACGAATACGCGGACACTTGTTATTTCACACTAATAAATATTGTTATGTATAGTAACTAGTTTTTGCTAGCTGCTTCGCTCGCATTACTTTAACCTTTCCTTCGGGAACAGTATTTTTTTCTGAATAAAAGTCACCGTATATGCTTTCTTATACCTCTGATACCGTGTATGCAAACTTTCATGAGACTCTGTTGTGTCATTGCAATTATGAGTTCGCATTTATAATATTAGGAAAACACATAAAGTTATAGTTCAAATTGAAAAATATCGTTCTACCTTCTATCTCTCACTTAAAGAAAACACAAAACAAATTGAGAATCCGTAAATGGGCAATACAATTTTAGCATAAAATTGTAATCGAAATACGTAAGATTTTCTATTATATATATTTTTAATTAAGACACTTTCATATTAAACCTGACATTTATCCATTCCTGATTATCGTGTAGCTCTTGGAAAATTCATTACTAGAGCTCATACACAAACTACTTCAATTCATCTTTGAAAGTTTCATTACCCTTTAATTATTCATACAAATACATGTATAAATATTATACCAAAAGTATAATCCTAAATAAATACACTTTTATTTATTATAATATGTCTACAGTATTATTTATCAACATAATATTACAAACAAAGAAATCAAATAAATAATACATTACGGGTCCTTTACAAACACAACTTATAGTAGCGGGTGTTTCGAAGAATTACTTTTATACAGTGTGTATATATATTTAACGCAATGATGATACCGAATAAGGATGTTTTCTCAGGTCGTCGTCATACATCCGGATCTCGAAAGCATCCGTGTTTGATCGAAACAGCCGATTACAATCACAGTTGCTTACTCAATCTTATAATATAATATTTATCATAAATTATATTTAATCCCTCGGCTGATATTTTAAAACCAAGGTCTTATAATGGCGGATCATGTTTATAATTATTTTTGAAGTTATACTTCTTTTGACGAGTTAGGAAAAACGATGAAAGTAAATTTTTACGATAAGCGCGTTACATCGTCACGAAAACCCGACACCTTGTAGTTATTACAATGCGCGCGCACACCGTCACTAAAAACCGACACTTTGAAGTTATTACAATGCGCGCGCACACCATCCCAAAAAACAGACACCCTGAAGTTAGCTATAGTCAACATTTCGTTTCTTTGTATTAAACTTTCAATGTTATTAAATATCTTTTTTTCTATTGTTAGTGTAATTTTTTCTACAAACGTAGAATAAGGCGAAAGATAAAAAATTTTAAAAGATTTTTATCTTGTTACGCCAAAGAAGCATAACTTCTATCGCATAAGTACACACACACACTTTCTTTTAATTTCACGACATTAAAAATTGTCTGTTTCATTGTCAACTTAACAAACAGAGTTAACTTATACACTTGTATTACCCGATTAGGCCTCCCACGGCAACGGCTCAAGCCTAGGTTTGATCCCTCGGTAGGGAGCCCTTGAGTGCGTTGCTTGCGCGATACGGTGACAAACAAATATACATCACTGCTACAACACTACACGATCACCCCCACATACGTGCACGCCTACACGCTTACACATGAAAGTGGAAGGGTTTATTTTTTTCCCTTATCGAACTGAAAAACTCTCAATTTTCCGATAATAAATATATGGAGGAGTTGTTGAGGCGTGAGAAAAAGTTCAAATGAATTCATTTATGAAGACTAAAATTACCACATGGAAAAAAAAGGAACAGGTTGGCAAACATAAATTATGAATATTAAAATATAACATAGAAACTGTAGCTGAGATGGTCATGGATATAAAATGTGTTTAATTGTTTTTTTTTTTAATTTGAATGCGCGATGGTCAAATATGTCTAATGAATTGTGTTTGCTTGCAAGCTCATTATATATACGAGTCATACGTACAATTGGGTTGAAATAAGAATAATATTTATATATCATATTAATATTCATTAATATGATATATTTTAAAGACATACCGGTTTATTGACATGTATTAAAATAAGCGTACAAGTTTGTAATAAATCTATATTCGCGAAACGGTGAGATTAACCACAGAAAACATATTTAATTTCATATTCTATGATCTCAATAGTTTATGAAACCGTTTTGAAACAAAAGAATTTTTAATGGCAGCTTCTAAATAAACATACCATAGAATAATGTTGTAATTGTGTTGTACGATATGGAATATTCATGCCATTGTCTTGAATGTTTACATTATCTGGTTGCAATGTCTTTCGTCGTAATTAAACATTGGCATCGTATTCTCTACTTTTCTATGCTTCTATAGAAATTACATTAAAAATGTACTTCAATAATGATGACTTCTCTTTCAAAAACGAATTAAAATAGTTTTTTTTTATTCCTACATTAAAAGTCGCCATATTTGTTGACACGCTATCGCGAAATTCGCATATGAAAGTTTCAGATATTAATTTCACCGACGGACGAAGTTGATTTGGTAATGACCTTGTTTCGGGAAAATACTATGCATCATCACGCTTGTACGTCATATTTAATACTATATCATTACGACGATGCTCATTAAAGAGAAAATGAAATTGTCAAACTGTAGGTATCCATCGAAATTTATAAATGATTTATGAATAGCGATATCTAGTAGTAGTTTTGTAGTCCGGTGAAGCTGTTAAGAGATCTTTCTAAGTCAATAGCGTATAATAATGAAAAAAAAAACATCTAAACATTACGTTACTTGCGTTAAATTTTTATATATTTACATTTTAATATTAGAAAGTCAAGGAAGATACCTAGGCTGTATTATACATACATATCATAAACAGCATAAACTAGCTGCGCCTGTGGTTTTGAACGCAATTTATATAATTTTGTGCTATTGTTTTTGGTAATTACTATTGAATGCAATAATCGTTTTTTATATAAATTAACGTACGCCAATTTTAATATAAAAACACGATATAGAAATTGATGGAAATACAAAAGTGAGTCTGTTTGTTTATTACGCTTTTACGCCGTAACTAATTAACCGAACATTATGAAGTTTTGCACGTACCTACGTTTTTATAAGTATCGAAAAGGACATAGAATACATTTTGTCTAGAAAAGATATAATGTTCCCGAAGTCAAATCTACATTATCCCGAACGCAGCTGCAAGAAAAGACAATAAATAATATTTTCATCGTACTACATGAAAACAAACAATTTAAATTGTCACGATAATCAGACAACCGTAAAAATTAGTACCTCGTATAGAAAAACAATAATTTTTCTTCGTATAGATTTCTAGTAATAAATGGCTGATTTAATATCACACATCCTTACTCCCACTTAGAATTGACATTGATCAATGGAAATTTTTCATAAGTCATATTTGTAGTATTAAAAATTAAAACTCATTTATGTAGTTTAATGAACAGAACCCGTTATGAACACAATGAGGCCCGTTACAGAGGAATCATTATTAATTATAAAACGACAGTCAATTAAAAGGGTATGATGATTTAATATCAATAATTCGGTGCATTCATGATGCATGTAGGACGCGCGCGTGGTATGCCGCCGCCGCCGCCATTACTGCCGGACGGACAAATATTTACAACAGATAATAAACAGACTCGAATGACATCATCGTGTACAGAGTTGGCATTTTTTTTTTTACGGAGAAAAACATTACATTTTTATACAATCGGCAAGTCCGAGATCAGTCATTTTGTTGAACAAATTTAATTCAAGTATAATCTATTCAATTTACGGCCTAAAAGACGCTCATGAATGTCAAAACTACCACCGGTTATAACAAATAACTCAGTAATTGAGAAGAAACGGCAAGAAACTCGATGGAGTTTATTTTTTTAACGTACATGTATTTTAAAAAAACATGTATGATCCGATCGTATTTAATAATAATAATTTAGTAATCAATTCCAGACATCACTATTGTTCACATATGACTATATGTGTCCGCGGCTTCGCACACCGTTGTTACTATTTATCTTATTAAATTATTGATTTATACGAAAATAAATATTGTAAAAATAATCTTCACTTTCAGATATTAACATATAGGTATCAACTTTCATGACTAATGGTTCAATAGATCAGATATTTAATGTAGCGTTATTTAGCGAGTTAATAGAAAGGCGGATAACAAAAAAAAAGCAAGCAGGTGTACCAACTTTATAAACGACTAGCCTCTGCCAGCGACTTCGTTCGTGTGGAATAGTTACTTTGGGCTAACGTGAACACGCAGCGGAAGCTCTCAAGAAGAAGAATAACCCGATTTTGAAATATTCTTCGTTGGTGCTCCTCTACTATTGGTCTTAGAGTGATGATATATAGCCTATGACCTTCATCGATAAATGAGCTATATAACAATGAAAGCATTTTTCAAATCAGACCAGTAGTTCCTAAGATTACCCCCTATAACTTCATAAAGTCATAAACTTTACCTCTTTATAATATTAATAAGCATATATTATTATTGTAATTAATACAATATTTAAAACTTTTATTCGTCTAGAATATAATTGTGTTGATTTTTTATGACGTAACGAAAAGTATTTTCCTACTTATACAAAATTTAATTCCGCATTGCCACTTGAAAAAAAAAAAGATACGCATAATAGTCTGGACGTCTACGAATGTCTCATTTGTATAAATTAAACATGTTTTATATAATATCTATATTATCGTTTCAATATAAATATCTCAATCAGAATATTTGCATTTTAAATTCACATACGGTTTCTGATTCAATTTTAATTTACACTATTATTGGATCATTTTTTATGCTTTGATCTATTAAAACTTTAAAAGCGTACATTTTTTTTTTCGCAGAATAAGCCCCTGTCCTGTCCTATATAGTTTAGAGGAATTTTTCCGACACAAACTACATATAGGAGTTGTTGAGGAACGCATGCTTGGTACAAATGCATGTTTCAATAACTCATATACGTATATCTATATAGCTTAGCTTAGGTTAGCTCAGATAGGTCGCGATATTTGCACAAAACAGGCGACAGCCCGAGCCGAGGTGTGCCGTACACCCTTGAGTTAGTCGTCCAAACATCTCAAATCGGCTGAGTGCCTTTAGCGCTCGCCTCAATAGTTCGGTGAAGCTGTAAAAAACTTTCCAGGTCAACAGAACAGCGTTCTCATTTCGAAAAAAAAAGCAGAATAAGTACTCCCATCTATTTCGTCAATTAGCGTTTTAGAAATATCTGTATACAGGGCTCACTAAACAATAAGACATTGCTTATATCGATTGCTTAAAAAATATTTTACAAGTAATTGTGACATATGCAATGTTGTAAAAGATATGTACCACATTATGACTGAATTGCACACGTAACCAAAACCCAAGACTAGTACTGAAGACTAAAATGAATGACTCATTATGATCTGTGAGTTTTTGATGCCATTCTTGTTTTCCCGACATCCGAAGAAGCAAGAATTATTTACAGGCTGGTTATGTATGGATTATAAAACCGGTAGAATATCGATTGTTTGTATACAGTTTTTTTTTTTTTTTTGTTGTTAATCACACCGGTGACATGGTCGATTTGTGACGAAACTCCAATTATAAATAAAGAAAAAAAAGTATAACGAATACATTTTAAAACCCTTAGTATGATTGTCAAAATCAAATAATTAAAGAAAATTAAACCTTGAGAAGGCACTTATAAACGTCAAAACTACCATCGGTTCGGAAACCAACAGAGATATCGAGAAGAACCGACAAGAAACTCTATGTGGTTTATCTTTTCTTTTTTTTCTAACTCATAGGAGGCAAACGAACAGGTGGGTACCTTAGCCCCTGTTGGGGGAGAATGGGAGTCTTGGGGAGGAATGGAAAAAGAAAGAGGGAAGGTGAGGAGGCGTGTACCTCCGGCGCTCTCGCTGACCGAACGAAACGCAACAATGCAAGCACTTCACGTCGGTGTTTCTGTGGATCGGGTGGTGGTAGTACTCCGGTCGAGCCGACCCATTCATGCTGAAACCAGGCTGAAGGTACTTCGCTTACTTCCATAGCATGATGTCTTACGGTATTCTGCTGTGGGGTACGGCTGCTGAGGTAGACACCATAATTTTATTACAAAAACGGGCAGTTCGAGCAATATATAATATGGGACCTCGCGAATCATTAAAAACGAAATTCCAGGAATTCGGTATCTTAACTCTACCCTCCCAATACATTCTTGATAATTTAACGTATGTCCGTAAAAACTTTGAAAAACTGAATTTAGTAAAAGACCGGCATAATATAAATACTAGAAACTGTAATAAACTGGTCGTCCCATGTTTCAGACTTAGTAAAACCAGTAATAGTTTCTTAGGTAACAGTGTTAGGTTTTACAATAAAGTCCCAAAACATGTTACCGATTTGCCGGACTGCAAATTTAAGCGCCATGTCAAGCGGGTGTTAATGTCAAAAGGATATTATAGAGTGGATCAGTATGTGAACGATAGTGATGTCTGGAATTGACTCCTCTCTGTGCATCCACTATAAGCTGTATGATGTATTTAAATGTATGTAAAAAAAAATGTACCCGATCGAGTTTCTTGCCGGTTCTTATCGATGGCTGGGTTGTTTCCGAACTGGTGGTAGTTTTTGAAGTTCATAAGCGCCTTATTAGGGCCTAAACTGAATAAAGAAATTTTTGATTTTTTGATTTGATTTTGAGGACGGCCGTGATCATTTAAAATCAGGCGACCTACCTGTTCGTTTGCCTGCTATGATATAAAAAAAAAATACGTTTTTTGTTGCAAAATATTACTCAAAACTGTTTTTTTTTTTTTTTTTGTATGTGTATTTATACGTGCTAAGGACAGGAAGTTCCATTCAAATTTGAAAAATAATTTTAGCATTTTGTAGTCTATTTACTGAGGAAGGTTATATGTTAATTAGTTTAACGGTATGACCTTTAGGAGCGGACCAATTACCATACAAACTGTAGGTCGGTAGATACGTTAATTGAGAAAGATTAATAAATCGCTCACATGCAGTATGACAAAAAATAATGAACTATAATTTTGTAGGTGGTAGAGCCACGCTGAAGCTATTACTGGTTTCAGCTTGAATGGGTCGGCTCGCCCGGGGTACTACCACCCTCTCACATAAAACCGACGTGAAGTAACAATGCTTCCGTTGTTGCGTTTCGCTCGGTCAGTGAGAGCGCCGGAGATCCACCTTCCCACCCTTCCGTCCCCCTTCCTCCCTCCACCATTCCCCGTACACCCAAACACAGGCTGGCAACGCACTTGCAACCCCCCTGTTGTTGCTAGTATCTATGGACGGCGGTGATCACTTAACACCAGGTGACTCGAATGTCCGTTTGCCGCCTATGACTTAAAAAAAATACAAGTGAAGACACGAACACAACTAGTTCATAACAGAACTATGAAAATATAATCAAAGCGAAACTTATTCGACTAAACAGAAAGGCTGACCCTGAGGTTATGTCGAAATAACATTGATTACACAAAGAAATACAAGAACCGATTTAAGACGCATGATTTTATCACCTTTTGAATATAAAAAAAACAAAAACAAATATAATATCCGTTTGTGCAATGAACGTGGGCGAATTATAACACGGAATAGAGACATCTCTTTTAAATATTATTATACCAAAACATAAATAACGTATAAGTTTATACGATAATAAATTAAAACTGTCAACTTGTCCATTGTCTCGTTTGTGTCCGAAACGGTTTTGGTAGCTCATTTATAGCTTATTGAAACAGCGCTTTGATGATTGTCCTGAATTTGAATGCTGCGAGTCTGAGCTTTGAGTTAAGAAAAAATGTTATTATCGACTTTTGCGTGTAAGGGGTGTCGAGTAATATCTTAAGACTTGAGACACCCAAGCCAACCTCACCTGCACGTGGTGCACCCTGCTGATCAACGAACGAGGCAATGGCGATAGCGGGGTGGTAGGGTTTTACAGCACAAATGGGTCGCAACCACGATGTATATGGCGAAAAAGCCCGTCATAGTGATTCGTTTCTGCGCATCGCGTTTCGGGATCAGCCTGTGCATATCCAGTACCGGGTGACTTTTGTCATTATGGCCGGCATGACAGCGGCGACTGGCGATGGATAATCCGTCTCTCGGTGGTTGCCGATATTTTTGGATTATACTATGCTTACCATCAGGCATAGAGTAGTCACTTTGTCGTGCTTCAATAAAAAAAAATTCTATGACTCTTCAGGATTCTTACCCAGTTAGATAATAGCAATTACTCACCAGATTGTTGGTTCCCGCTACGAGTTTACAGTGTTCGTTGGTAACAAAAGTCTACTAAGCGCCCGTACAAAAGTGGGTTAATTTGGAATAGAGTTTTGGGGTCAAAGGGGTACCGAAATAATTGGCAATCGCGACAATGCAATTAACATGGTCGATTTTGTAACACGTAGGTTTGTGTTTCCGTATACGAACACTTTTTTTTAAACATTCCGGTGTTAATACAAAAAAAAAAGTTAAATACGTATTGAATACTTGCTTTAAAAATGTTACGTTTTAAATGCACCGCGCACGCTGAATGTTCGCCATGTTGCTCTTTTGACTCGCTTTGGTTAGGTTAAGTTAGACTTGCGAAAAAAGGATAACGCGAATGCATTTGGTACGTAAACTTTCTAAAGCAAGTATTTAATTCGTATTTAACTCTTTTGTAATAACACTGACCGTGTTGACACTTATAATAGTGACCTGATAGATATCTGATGTTTACAATAAACTATATAGAATGCGTGGTTATATTGTGAATCTTCATTAAATCTAACGATAGATACAATAAAGGGATACTACTGTTTTGACAGCATAGATATTAAATTACGCATTCACAAAAAAAATGTTGTAAAGAGTTATTAACGCCCGTCTAACTTGCTACCTACCATCATCTGGTAGATGTTCATATCAAGCAATGTGTTTCAGTAGTGAAGAGAGTCTCATATATATTGTGGCTCAAAAGAATCTACTTTCAGGCAAAAATTCAATACGCGATCTCGAATTATATTCGATCCAGTTCAACTCCTTCTAAGTCTTAATTAATTACCTTAAAAAAATATACCTATTATTTTATTCTAAATAATAATTAGATTAAAAACATAGAAAATACTTTGAATAGACTGTTTACTTGAACATAAACAGCGTTGTTCTTATTACAAAAAAAAAAATCTCAGACTAACTAACAAAGCAAAAAGAAATCAAAGTTCTAATGAACAGTGTAAGTTTATAGAAAAACAAATAAAAGATTAGTTATTCGATATAATAGAAAAGGATCACGTTGAACGCAATGCCAACGCCAATCTACGTTCTATCCATAACTATTAATTACACGTCGATCTTCAATATATTAGGTATATTGACAAGGGACCGGTCTGTTGGGTTTTGACTGCATTTTTATTTATACATAATTCGAAATCTTACATTAATCATATATGGGATCATATATGGAAACGTTTGTGACTTTGATTAAACAAGTATTAGTGTTTTAATCAAATAATGCTCAATCAAAAAATCTAAGACATACTAATATTATAAAGATGGAGGGTTTGTTTGGTCGAACGCGCTAATCTCAGGAACTACCGATCTGATTACAGTGTTACATGTCAATCTGTAGGCGGTAGAGCCACGCTGAAGCTATTACTGGTTTCAGCATGAATGGTTCGGCTCGTCCAAGGTAATACCACACTCTCACAGAGAACTGACGTGAAGTAACATTGTTGCGTTTCGTTCGGTCAGTCAGAGCGCCGGAGGCCCACATCCTCTCCTCCCCTCTTCCCAAGCACAGGCTGGCAACGCATTTGCTACTCCCCCGATGTTGTTAGCGTCTATGGACGGTGGTGATCACTTAACATCAGATGACCCGCTTGTTCGTTTGCCTGCTATGACATAAAAAAGATAGTTCATTTATCGATGAAGGTTATAGGCTATATATCATCACACTAAGATCAATAGGAGCAGAGCACCAATTAAAAATGTTTCAAAATAGGTTTTTTTTCCTTTTCAGAGAGTTAGCTTTAGCCAAAAGTAACTATTCCATGTGGACAAAGTCGCGGGCAGAAGCTAGTTATAATATAAAACTGTTGCTCAAATGTTATAACAAATAGAAAAACTAGAAATAAATAACGATTAGTGTAGATTGAGCAGTATTGTTATACCACAAAAATGCTTATTGATTAAAAAGCAAACATTACTCTGCAAGGAGATACAATGCATCCATAACGTAAGCAATATGGAGTATCAAGACCGGCCGACTTTTGCCACATGTTACGTAAACTGTTACAAGCGGAAATCTCTTATCGGTAACATTTTTATCAGCGTACAAAATGCGTACAAATTATGTGCCGTTTAATGCGTAGATATCTATTTTAAAATTAGTCCAAACGCACTTTGTAAATGTTATAATTCTTTATATAATTAATTTCAAGTATTCTGTCTGTAGCGATGGATTGATTAGTCTGAGGTAGCATAGATTTTAGGCCTCGAATGAGTTTTTCGGTGATGAAAAACCGTCATGATAAATCTATAGGATGATAAGGTATTTTTTTTATATCACAGAAGGCAAACGAACAGATGGGTCACCTGATGTTAAGTGATCACCACCGTCTATAAACACTTGCAAATCCAGTTGAGTCGCAAGTACGTTGTCAGCCTGTGTTGTGGAGGGGGAGGAGGAAGAAGGAAGGGGAATGGGAGGATAGGTGGGTCTCTGGCGCTCTCACTGACCGAACGAAACGTAACAATTACTTCACGTCAGTGTTTCTGTGGGTCCGGTGGTACTACCCCGGTCGAGCTGATCCATTCATGCTGAAACCAGTAATAGCTTCAGCTTGGCTCTACCACTTACCAAAGTTTACTTCCCTAGCACCAACATTTAGCTACCATTTTCAATTTCAACAACTGCAGCTAGGGACCCGTTAAAACAAATCGTCAATTAGCATCAGATGATATTGAGTTAAGATCCGTGACATCCGTGAAGGATATTATACAATGTGCATTTTAATTACATAACTTCGAATCTTATAGTGACCTGGGAGCAGTCTGTGAACGACAATATCGTGAAGACACTATAGCAAGAGTTATCTAATTCCCACTTGATTAAGTATGGAATCACAAGGAAAAAAAATTGAAGTCACGGGACGCCTGGCAAATGTGAAATATCAAAATTGTTTTTAATAAGTTATATGCATAAAAGAACAGATTACGACAAGAATTAGTTATGGGATAATGAAAAGATAAAGCTAAAAATAAATACAAATTAGTTCCATAAAATAATGACTGTTTATTTATTTTATCACATAAATATTGTTATTAAATACAAAAATTCAACTAGGCGCTGGCGCGGTGTTTTTGGCGACATTAAACAAAGTGCTACGTAATATTAGTAGAACAAGTGGCCTACAAGATAGGGTTGCAAATGTTTTTGGGTATTTCGTTAATAGTGCAATGTTCGTGATTTGCGTCGCCACGCTGACAATCAGGTTTACCCTCCGCCTATAGATGTTCCACATCAAAATTTATGACAGATCACTTATTTGCATGTCCTAGCAACTGTACTTGAGATCAATTTCCAGTTTTAGGTTGGGTATTTTCACTTGAATTACCTATGTTAATATAAACCAATTTGAATCCTTTTTTTATTAAGTGATAAGATTTTCATCAACTCTACATATATCACTGTCATTTACACATACTACTTTTAGGCAATAAAATAAATGAGACTATTTCTGAATTCCACTACTTGACTTCCTGTGGGTTAGATAACGTAAGTATATCGCGGCACATTTAACACGAAATTCATAAAATTAAAACTTAAAATAACTACTTAAAAGCTTTACTTTTGTGCGGACCCGTTTTATTTGTTTATTTAAAGATAAGTCCATGAAGTTTAATACCATAAAGTAATTACTGTAATATAAGTTATAATTAATTAAAAACATGCATGAAAATAACAGCATGACACATCCGCAACTGACGTCCATCTTGAATAATCTAAATAAACAATTTGTTAAACTATTACACACATGTTTTTCATTTCACAAACACGCTAAGATAACAAATTCGTATAATAATAATAAACATATGGCTCATTTATTATTCCTTTTTGAAAAGTGCCGCGTATTGATGCCATTTCTAGTTTCGGAACACCTGCTCGATTCTCTCGGTCAGAATATACGGATGATCTAATATTTTCCATTTTATTCATTTCGAGTGGTTATAAAATTAGATACGGACAACACTAACAGCTTCGATGATTAAATTCTATATCTATAGATATAATAAGAATGTAAATCTAGAAAATTATTGCAAGTGTCTAATAATCTATACTAATATTATAAAGAGGTAAAGTTTGTGAGTTTGTGATGTTGTGAATTGTGACGTTGTAGGGGGTAATCTCAGGAACTACCTATCCGATTTGAAAAAAAATTTCATTGTTATATAGCTCATTTAACGAGGATGGTTATACGCTATATATCATCACGCTAAGAGCAATAGGAGCGGAGCAACAATAAAGAATGCTTAAAAGTCGGGGTATTTTTTTCTCTTAAGAGCTTTCGCTGCGTATTAGTTAGCACAAATTAACTATGTACACGCGAACGAAGTCGCGGGCAGAGGCTAGTAACGAATAAAATACATTTCAATCATTTTTAGGAAAATGTGTATGTTTGTTTGTTTGGACACGTATCATTGCAAAAGTACCGCTTTTACCGAAAAAACCTCACCAAAAAAATCATAAACATATAGCCTATATATCATCTATATATATATATAGAGCTATAGAGCTATATAACACTGAAAGAATTATTCAAATTGGACCATTAGTTCCTGAGATTACCCCTACAACGTCACAAACTCACAAACATCACCTCTTTATAATATTATTATATAGTATAGAGTATAGATTACTATAGATAACGAATGTATACAGATATAAAATCATACAGAATTAAAATTACTTCGGAGAGGTCCATATATGCGCTCAACTTTTTTTTGTATATATATATACATATATACATATATATTATAATCAGTATTTTTTTTTGTTACATAAAATCAAATAAACCGAGTTTTTATCTTAATCTAGAAAATAATTGATCATACAGAAATATGTTTCTATTTATCTTTTTTTATATAATAAGATCCGTGTTTGATCACAACTGAAATTTTTAAAGCTTTAAAAATATTCTTTAGGAACAAGTTCCACGTTACTCAATGTACTATGTAGTCCGGTGAAGCTGTGAAGGCCTAGCAAGGCTAATAACGTAGTCAGTTCGAGGAAAAAAAAAACAATATACTACTGTCCCTTACTATATAAACCGTTGTACAGCATGTGAAAAGCACATAATATTATTGCAAGGAATATGGCATATTTTGAGGAAAAATAAGCAATAATTTCATTTATCTTAATAATACTTTGATGACATATAATAAATAAATGATATTTGGAGGCAATATATTTAGGCATATTATTAAATTTTTAAAATCATTGTTTTATATCTAGCAATTAGCATAATTTTTGTCTATAATTTTGTTAAATGTTCTTTCCAATTTTAAAAGGAAGACAAATCTTTAAGTAATTAATTTGTTTTCTGTTGTCAAGCTTCAATAAATAAACATTTCGCGTATCCGTACTCGTTGCTAATTCAAGATATATATTGTAATATATTAATTATGGACGCGAACAATTTCTTCCTCGGAATTTGATAAACAACGCAAAGCTAACGATAACAGGTATAATAAATACATCAGGTACTTCTAACGATATTCGATTAATTAATGATACACCTAACACAGAATAGAAGCCATATTAGGAACACATTAGAAGATAGTTAATTATGCTAAATACTCTATGAATATTAATTTAGATAACAGTGTTAGTGCGAGGCCGTTCGTAAACTTATTTACATATCACGCTTTGTCCTTCAAAGGAAGGATTGGAAGCAAACTTTACAATTTTATTTAAATTTTTTCATCGTGATATTATGGCTTTTGTAACAATAAATCGACTGACAACAGCGAATGGCTCAATTATAATAGTAAGTGTTGACGGTAAGCCAAAAAATATTCATGTCTAGGAATATGATAGTCGGAGGACATTAAAGCCGGCAGCCTCCTTACTGTCCACATATTTGCGTATTCTTCTTTGTTTTATATTATAAAAAAATAGCATAAAGGCATGTAGCCCCCTGGTATTAGGTAGTAACACTGCCGCCTTATAGCTATTTAGTTTGTTTGGTTTTTCACATTCGCTTACTATCCGTTAAAAATTTCAATCGAATAACATGATATACTTGATAAAATCAAAATACTAATAATAATGTTTCATTTGGAATGAATTTTATGTAAAAATCAAGAAGAGAACGTAAACTATTCAATCTCTTTCACTCATAGAAAACCGATCATAAAAATATCATGTTATCTCCTCATGTAGGTGGTAAAGCTACGCTGAATCTATTACTGGTTTCAGCATGAGTGAGTCGGCTCGTCCGGGATAGTACTACCCTCTCACAGAAAACTGACGTGAAGTAACAGTGTTTGCACTGTTGCGTTTCATTCGGTCAGTGAGAGCACCGGAGTCCCACCTCCCTCTCTTCCCCTTCGCCGTCCATCCTACCCAACCAACACAAGCTGGCAACGCACTTGCGACTCCTCTGGTGTTGCTGGTGTCTACGGACGGTGATGATCACTTAACACCAGGTGACCCATCTGTTCGTTTACCTCCTATGACATAAAAAAAATGTATTATAACCTATTCAGTTTACAACGAATGCTTTAGAGAGAACATTATTTGCTGAATAGCACGTTGAAGTGAACCTAAACTTCAGCAACTTTACGTGGCAGACAGATGGCCTTCATTTAGGTTATTGCGGTGTCATGTCTGTGCTTTTCGATTCGCCCGCGAATTTTCGACCTTCGGTTAGTAGGTCAAGGCGTATGTAATCATTCGCTGAAAGACGACGCCATCGTCGCGTCGATCTGATGACGCATTCTGACGCTGCATAACTCATACTTTATTAAAGTACTTGATATTATGAATCTTACAACACGTAATCGTCCCAATTATGTATATCGCATCTTGAAATAAAGACACTCGTAGCAGAAATACGTATTTTGAAATTATACTTCTAATGGCGCGTTAGGGAAAAAAGATAAAATTAAATTGTTACGATGCATGCGCACACCGTCACGAAAAACCGACACCCTGAAGTTTGCGATAGTCAACATTTTGTTTCTTTGTATTTGTTGTTTGTATTTCTTTGTCATATTAAAACTTTCAATGTATTAAATACCTTCTTTCTATTGTTAGTGTCGTTTTTTCTACCAATGTAGAATAAGGCGAAAGATAAAATTTTTGAAATGATTTTATCTTGTTACGCCAAAGAAGTATAATTTCTAACGCGTACATAAGTACACACACACTTTTTTTGTATTAAACTCTTAATGATATTTTGCGCAAACCCGAAGTTACAACTATACTCAGAGCGGCCAAAAAGATTGACGAATACTGTAAGTTACATTATATTAATCAACGTGTTTTACGGTGTAAACGGATGTAAAGTATTTTTATGGTTTTCTTTCTAGAAATACTTCACATCGAAGAAAAAATAAAATAATCGTAGTTCGCAGTTTACGGTGTTCACCGTACTGAGAGCAAATAAAAAGAATCTTAAATTGTAATATAACATCAGAACGCCACGGAGTATAAGGAAAATGTAACAGGAATTTTTAAGATCAAATGAAAACTTAACATGTATTGCGTAATGGAATGTACAATAAACTCGTTGACGAAGTTTGTATTAATGAGTCTTACGTAACACGTGATTAGTTCAAACATGGGTAGAACTGATAGTTATCATCCGAGGGAAAGTTCTTTTAACGGGCTCCAATGCACTAGATTAGGCCCCCATCGGCAGCGACTCAAGCCTAGGTCCGTTCCCTCGGCGTGGAGCCCTTGAGTGTGCTGCTCGCGCGATACAGTGACACAAAATCTTACATCACTGCGACAACATTACGCATATCACCTCCACACACGTGCACGCACACACGCTTACACATGATAGTAGAAGGGTTATGTTTCTTTTCCTTATCGAACTGAAATAGTTTAAAAAATTATCCGATACGAAATATATATAAGAGTTGTTGAGGTATGTATGCTTGGTACACATATATGTTCCAACAACTCATATATGTATGAATGGTTAGATTAGGTTAGCTCAGATCTAAACACCTTGCCCATACTGGACCGGACCCATCCACCACACAGTACGGATTCAGGGAGGGATGCTCAACCATCGGAGCTATCCTACGGGTAAGAGAATTAGTGGAGGAAACACTATCACGGGGAGGAGTGCTGCTGGCGGTGTCTCTTGACATCGCCAATGCATTTAACACCATTCCGTTCCCTTCTACTTGCGACGTATAATCGAGTCGTACCTGCAGGGTAGGCATATTATATTTACCGGGAAAGACGATCGTAATTACAGCCGAGAAATAAAGGTCGGTGTTCCACAGGGGTCGGTCCTTGGACCGCTCCTGTGGAATATAGCATTATGACTGGGTGCTTCGAGGTGCTCTTCTACCGGGCACAAATGTCACTTGTCACGCAGATGACACCTTGATAACGTCACGTGGTATGACTACCACGGAGGCAATACGATTTGCGACGGTAAGCGTATCTCAGGTGATTGACAGGATCAGAATGCTGGGACTAGAAGTGGCTCTCACAAAGACGGAGGCCATGTGCTTCCGTGGACCACGTAGGGCCACGCCCGCAGACTCTTACATTATGGTCAAAGATGTGCGTGTTAACATAGGCCAAAGCATGAAGTAACTTGGCCTTATACTAGATAGTAGGTGGACGTTCGCTAAACACTTTCAGGAGCTTGCTCCTAAAGTAACGCGGTTTGCCTTTGCCCTTTCTGGGCTGCTCCCAAATTTAGGTGGAGCGGATACATGATGCCGTGCACTGTACGCGAACGTAGTTTGTTCTATGGTCCTGTACGGAGCACCGATCTGGTATGGCTGCAGCAGTCTCGCTGTATTACGGAGGCTGCAGCGTACTATGGCCGTTAGAATAATTCGAGGCTACCGCACAGTGGCATACGAAGCAGCATGTCTTCTTGCACGGTCTATGCCATGGGAAATGGAAGCCGGGTTAAGATCAGTTTTATTTCTTGTGCTCTGACAGGATCGCACGAGGAGGTAGGATCTCCCCGAGGGAAATACTGGTATGGAGGAAAAATCTCCAACAATATATGCAGGACATTTGGAGGAGTACACTAGACTCGCCTAGGTTCGGGCTTCGAGCCATAGAGGCTGTCCGCCCTGTATTTAGGCAATGGGTTCAAAGGGAACATGGTGTGATCACGTTCAGATTGGTGCAGATATTGACTGGGCATGGTTGCTTCGGAAAATACTTACACCAGATCGCTGGAAAGGAACAATCGCCGAAAAGCCATCACTGCGAGGAAGATGTAGATACAGCACAACATACCCTAGAGGACTGTCCGGCGTGCGCGGAAAAGCGGGAGGAGCTCATGTCAGCAGTAGGCAGTGACCTGTCTCTGCCGTCACTTGTCAAGGCCATGGTCGAAGATGACAACGCGTGGTCAGCGGTTGCCTCTTTCTGTGAAAGGGCCATGAAGCAGAAAGAGGACACAGAACGTACCAGACAGAGAGCTGCCGGTGCGCCTGTGACGCGCCGACGGGGATCTAGGCGAGGAAGGCGACGTGGTGGACACGATTTCCACCAGAGGACGCCCTGAGGAAACCTCCTATAGTAGGCTACGTAGGGATGGGTGGGGTCAGGTTTAGGAAACCTCTGGCTTGTCTATTTACCAAGTAGGCAAGACCAGGGGTTAGGCGGGCGTAGGGACTGTGATAGGTAGGTAGGTAGGTTGGTTAGGGTTAGGGACGGTTAGGGTGTTAGCTGAGATAGGTCGCGAATTGCACGTATATCAGGCAACAGCCCAAGCCGAGGTGTGCCGTGCACCCTTGATCTACTTGTCAAATAAAATCGGCTGAGTGCCCTAAGCGCTTGCCTTAGTGGTTCAGTGAAGCTGTAGGTACAATAGCGTAGACAGTTCGAGAAAAAAAAAATCATCCGAAAGAACTTTTTTTGACGTGCTCCAGTTCCATAACTATTCCGGAGTGCCAGTGAATAAACAAAGCCTTATAATGAAAAAGCTATAAAATATTTTTTTTTATTCATTAATCATTAACGACAAACTCCCTTAAACGTTGAAATGACTTGACTTTGATTGATTTCAAAATAATAACCGTCTCTCTACTCTACGTTTGACGACAACTCTAAATAGCTATAGAGTTTACACTTTAGTTTGATAATATCAATAGTAATCAATGCGAATAATAATTCAATAGGTTTGCAAAATAAACCAAATCATTAATCTTATAAAGTTTTTAGTTAAAATAAATTATTAAAAAATCACTACGCAATAAATATGTATAGCCGCGCAAATAACAAATATGTACAGACAATTATTCTAATTAAGTAGATATTATGTACGAGGAGCGCTAATAATTCTCGTCCCGAGACGACACAACTCGTTCGATGCCTATTAAAGCAAAATCATGAACGGAATGTGGCGCGATCGCGATTTCCGCAAAATATTAACGTTTTATCAAGTGTTATAATTATTTTTAAATACATTTTTTTTTATATCATATAGGAGGTAAACGGACCGGCGGCTCACCTGATGTTAAGTGATGACCGTCGTCTATATATATAGACACCAGGGGAGTTGCAAGTGCGTTACCAGCCTGTGTTTAGAGGGATAAAGGAATGGGGGGAAGGGAGAGGCGAGGGGAGGGGAAGTGGAAGTGGGTCTCCGGCATTCTCACTGACCGAACGAAACGCAATAATGCAAGCACTGTTACTTCACGTCGGTTTTCTGTGGGTCGGGTGGTACTACCCCGGACGAGCTGACCCATTCATGCTGAAACCAGTTATAGCTTCAACGTGGCTCTACCACCTAAAATTAAAAAAAAAATCGCTAAATCAATGTATTGATTGGTGTATTATAGCTAGTAAACACCTAGTTGTATCACTGATCATTAATTAGTAAGCAAATTTTTTAATTGCCTCTACGAACTAGGTAGGTTTTAAATGTATGCAAAGTTGAAATATCAATGCATATAATAGGAATCTAACTCTAACGTGACTGTAATTTTAGATTTTTGTGAGAAAAAAATGTTGCAGGACTCTAGGAATAAGTGATAATATATATTTCAATCATTTTTAGAAATGTCTATTTGTATGAACCTAACATCACGCTACGATCTTTAGAGGTGGTGCAATTAACTTAAAAAGTGTAGGTAAGAATATACTCTACCCAAGAATAAAATTGTAACCGTGGCCCGGAGTGTCAGTAGCCGAGTGCAGAATATATTAAACATGAGTGAAGGTAGATCATATGCACTCGAACATGCTGCACTGTTAAAATATTGTGTCCATGATAAAACGCCATAAAGAATATCTTCGAGTAACATCTAGTCTTTGTTTCGATATAATTTTAATTTTGGGGTGTAAGAGGTGACGAATAACACCATTAGAAATGAGACACCCAAGCCAACCTCTCCTGCACGTGGTGCACCCTGCTGATCAACGAACGAGGCAATGGCGAAAGCGGGGTGGTAGGGTTTTACAGCCCGACTGGGTCGCTACCACCATGTATATGGCGAAAAAGCCCGTCATAGTGACTCGCTTCTGCGCGTCGCGTTTCGGGATCAGCCTGTGCATATCCAGTACCGGGTGACTTTCGTCATTATTGCCGGCATGACAGCGGCGACCGGCGATGGATAATCTATCTCGCGATGGTTGTCGATGTTTTTGGATAGTACTATGCTTAACATCAGGCATAGTACAGACACTTTGTTGGGCTTCAATAAAAAAAAATGGTTTATTCTATCAAAAGTTATTGTAATTTTAACGACGACGCGACTTGAGTACAACAGAAAAGTAGGATACATAGATTATCTTAATACATTCAGGTGACTTTAGTAATCAAGTGTTTTTACGTTACGTTCCTCGGTGACACCCGATTAGGCCTCCCACGGCAGCGGCTCAAGCCTAGGTTCGATTCCTCGGTAGGGAGTCCTTGAGTGTATTGCTTGCACGATACGGTGACACACAAATATACATCACTGCTACAACACTACACCATCACCACCACACACGTGCACGCTACACGCTTACACATGAAAGTGGAAGGGTTTACTTTTTTCCCTTATCGAACTGAAAAACTTTCAATCTTCCGATAATAAATATATGGAGAAGTTGTTGAGGCGTGTATGCTTGGTACACATATACGTTTCAACAACTCATACATATATTAAGAGTTAGCTAGGTTAGCTAAGATAGGTCGCGATTTTGCATGCAACAGGCAACAGCCAAGCTGAGGTGTGCCGTGAACCCTTTAGCTGGTTGCCAAAATAAAATCGGCTGAGTGGCTTAAGCGCTCGCCTCAATAGTCCGGTGAAGCTGTTAAGACTTTGCAGGGTCAACAGCGTACTCATTTCGAAAAAAAAGGCTCCTCGCTGACGAAGTCACGGGTAATAAAGATAGTATATAAGTCTACCGTAGTACGCGCGTGAATAAACTAGACATTTCTTTTTAAAGATTATTAAAATATCTTCATAGAATATTATTAATTAGCAAACTATAATTTTTGAAAATGTTACGGCGTTCAGTATTTTTTGACCGTAGAGCAATGCGGCAAGCGGTTGTGAATGCATGCACAGGAGAGTAAAATCAACAGATAATACTATCTATAAAGAGTTTATTGAGCAGTGGGTAATAATTTTGCTTAATTTGTTGGTTGTTTTTCCTCTGTACATATAGTAAGTTAACGCTATTATTAGTATCAATTAGTTATGTTAAAAGGCATTCAGCAATGATCAGGAATAGGTTAGAGATATTGAAACACAAAGAAGAAATTATCTGTGGATACCTATGTTCTCAGTGCGACGAGTTTTATTATCTGTAGCGTGTGTATGAAACTTATAATGTGTCAAAATACAATGTTTGTGTATACAACATCTGTGTAAACAGATACTTCGAAAATAAATGTTTTTTGCACAGAAAATGTTACAGTACGGTTACGGAGATGGCGCGATATATTGAAGGTCAACCACAAACTCATTGATTAATTCTATTCCAATTAAAATTAAACATTCTTACTATTTTGAATCATTACGTAAATGTTATTCGAGTGCATATGATCTATCTTCACTCATGTTTAATATCTTTTGCACTCGGCTACTGACACTCCGGGCCACGGTTACAATTTTATTCTCGGGTAGAGTATATTCTTACCTACATTTTGTAAATTAATTACACCACCTCTAAAGATCGTAGCGTGCTGTTAGGTCACCTTTAGTTTTCCTCAATAATTTGACAATATAATCCAAAGAGGTATTTACAAAACTGACTTGTTATTCAAGATATTTAGCGCCTTGAAACAACATCGTGAGCTTTATAAAATGAATACAAATAAATATAATAATTTTCATGTTTAAAATATTTATTATTACTTAACAAATAAGTTCCTTTTTTATTAAGAATACTTTAAACTTAACGAATTTGTATGTAGTTTTTCTATCAATATAAGATTTAACTCGTAAAAAAAATTAATTATTTTAAATGAAATTACAATTATGGACATAAAAGACAATCCATTTTAAATCTAGATAAAACATGTAGTAACGCAGAATATAAAAATCATGTATGCATGAAAAAAAAAATAACAAGCAAATAAGCGGAAAAATTCAAAGATCGCATAAAATAAATCAAACATTAAAACAGAATTACATCGGATGAATGGCTAAACCGTACAAAAATTCCTTCTCACGGGCGCAACGGTACCGTCGACGCACGCGCACGTTCGGTAAGGTCACCGCGGCATCGTCACCGTCTCGATCGCACGTATCGCGAACGACGCGCGCGAGAGCGAGACGCGTAGTTATATGCAAACGAGTGCCGGTAAAAACCGCTCCGAGTCGCCGTGATTGATTAGATGCACCTTTTTCTCTTGGTAGCCGGCCTTTACGTGGAAACGGACGGGTCCCATTGTTCCACTGCCGTGGCCTAGCGTTATTATCTGTACCGTGAGCAGTTAAACGTAGGGTCTGGGTCAATGAATATGTAAAAGTATTCAGAGGACACTCGACTTCCCAACAAACTTGTTTAAGGATGATAAGATGTGAAAAAACACATCCATCTCACGAACAACGAAACTGTCTAAATTAATTTCATTTTTTTTTTATACACATTTAGTTTGAACTATCGTCTCCAATCGACATCCCTCTGCAAGGAGTATTGATTGATTTTTATTTATCTATTATAGCCTAACCTATTCTAACCACAATGTCATATTATCAATTTGTAGGTATTGGATAACCTAATCCTAAGTGTTTATCGATGAAGTTACTTGTGGCTAGTTTTTAATCTAAGGGCAGTATTTACAATGTAGTTAACAAAATACATTCCCCACTATAAATGCGATACTTGCATCATGGCAGTTTATTTCATTGAAAGCTCAGGCTTATTGCGAGATTTGTACGCACGTCCATCGACACACCCATAATTACGTACTTCACAAGAGTAAGACGATAATAAAAGTGGCAAAATAACGCGTCGGTTTCAAAATGGTCGATTAAAATCATAAATTAAAATGATATCCATTCTTATCTATAAATAAGTAGGTGGTAGAGCCACGCCAGTAGGTGGTAGAGCCACGCTTTAGTAGGTGGTAGAGCCTTTTTTTTTTCGATCTGACTACGCTGTTGACCCAGCACACCGACGCTGAAGCTATTACTGGTTTCTACGTCTCCTCACCTTCCCCCTATCCTCCCCCCCACCCTCAACACAGGCTGGCAACGCACTTGCGACTCCACTGGTGTTGCAAGTGTCTATGGACGGCGGTGATCACTTAATATCAGGTGACCCACCAACAGGCTTGCCTCCTATGATATACCAACAAGTAAGATTTCGATATTAGGTACACAGAAGTAACATTGTCATTGCTTTTCTGAGGCTTCGTTATGAATAGTACATAACCTAAAATAGACCCTGAATCCAATATTGACCAATTTATAAAATATCGACAAATGTATAAATAAATTACGGGTTTGCTTACAATTACTTATTTAAGACTCGTAATTTACTATAAATTGTCTTTTACAATTTTTAATTGCATGATTCAAAAATGAATACGATTAGCTTAGAATAGTTTAGCTGGGTCAGACCGGGTTTTTCTTCGGTAACAGCCCAAGCCGAGGTGTGTCGTGCACCCTTGAACATGTTACCTGAATAAAATCGGCTGAGTGCCTTAAGCACTCGCCTTAGTAATCCGGTAGCGTAGTCAGTTCGAAAAAAAAAACTATAAATTACGTGAATGTTATTAAACTTAATTTAAACAGAGTTTAAATTATAGCGAAAACATATTAAAACATCCCTGACCTGTAAAATATTCGACAAACACATTCACGAGCGTACCAGCTAAGCGAAAGTATATATGAAAATTCCATAACGATAGTTCAAACAAGATAAAATAATTACTTTATAGCGTCATAATCATGATAAACCGACTGGCACAAGCACAACATGTAGTAAGTAGCCGTTGTGCGGTTATGTAAAGCTTCTTACGCTATTAATCAAAACGAGAGAGGGATAGCCTGCTAGCCGACGTTATACACCTTACCATTAGTTAGACAGAGACGATTATATCAACGGAGCACCGATTTCGATCGCGGCCGTGAACTGTGAAAGTAAACACGGCGCATTATTGAGTTTAATTTATTTACAAGCTCTATTCTTTTATTTGGGTTCCGACGTTAATATCTATGATACTCTATGGCTTACACCTTTCCTGTTAATTAATCGGTTGCTTTGTTTTAATATAATAATTTATTACATTTGATACAAACGTGTACAGGTGGGAATCGAGTTTAATGTATTCGTTTATATTTAACTAGCAGTGCTCGCGGATCCCCATGCGTTTATTAATATGTATATGTTATAATATATCGAGGTATAACCAAGTTAATATTGTAAAAAACTCATCTGTATTCAAATATAACATAGTAGTCTGGTGTATAATACTTGATGCGCTGCGACGCCATCTTGTGACAGTTTCAGTAAAACTAGCTTTTGCTCGCGTTTTCGTTCGTGTTATTGCAGATTCGTTTTAGCTCTCGGGAACATTACTCTTTAAGGATATAAAGTACCCTATATCTTTTTTTGTACCCCTCTAATAATATGTACGCAAAATTCACGATGATCGGTTCAGTAGTTAAGGCGTAACAAACAAATAAACTCACAAACAAATTCACAATTATATTATTACTAGAAATAAGAAACATTCAAACAAATATCACAAAAAAAACGTATAAATCTATAGTATAGTACTTTAATATTTTAAAAGCGATAAAGTTTATTAGATCAATATCGTAAGAAAAATTACATAGCAGATTAAAAAAAAAACAATGCATGCATCAGTGTGTACACGCAGAAGAATTGAAACTTCTTTGGCTCATATGTATTAAATAATACATGTATTAGAATGCTCATAAACTATATACTATACGTAGTCACGTATTATAAATACTTAACTATACATATACTCATTTTGGTATAGACCCACACATACATACAAACTTACACACGCAAGCACACACGCACGCACGCACAGAAAAATACACGCACACAAATATTTACTAAGTTTAACCCGTAACAAAAATGTTCTCTACCGTGCCATAAAAGTGTCACTTCAATAAAAGAAAATAAAACGTGTAGTGTTGATAAAAACACATACAGGAGGCGCCTAATGAGATCATTTATAGAAATAATCAGTTGATAAATGCCACTTCATTATTTTCAAAGATAAGCAACAGTATATAACAGCTGAACGAGTAAAGTCATTATAGAAATGATGTTACTTGGGATAATCTTCGGTTGTCATAAGTTCTAGGTAAATTTAGTTTTCTACATCTAGGGCACTCTCTGAGTACTCATATTAAATTTATACTTTTCAAAAAAATGTACAATACTATTAACAAACTTCCAAAAAAAAAACAGAGTGTGTCGAAAAGAAGTCACTATTTTGTATCACCTACAGGGAAACAATTTAGAAAAAAAAATACACGAAAAAGTCAACGAGACGCATAGTTCCCGGACGGTCACTCATTCAAGTACTGATCGTGCGTGACGTTGCTCAGCTGCGGCGACTGAACGAGAACCGGTCTTTTCAACACTCTAGCCGACACAGTGTTTGACCCCACGATTTTTCGTCACACAAAAAGGGCGCGGATCAGAATTTCGAAGTCCATAAATACAAAACCAATAAGAATAGCAATACTTAAATAAGTTGAAGCTACTATAAATGTATCCACGTAAATACAAGAAATGCCAATTTATTCGTTCACATAATAAAGACGATATGCTCCTTTAGAACCTAAAGAAAAAATTGTACTAGGTCTGTCATTGTACCCAAATCACTCAAAAAGTGTCGAATAAATTTGTATAATTTTTTGAACTTTATAGACAACTCGGTCAGTATCTTAAAAACAATTATAACGTTTAATTTTTAATTTATACAGAGTTATTAAAGTTTTAAGAAGCTACGAATGTCTAAACATTACGCATTCAGCGATGTGTTTTCCCACCATCAAGAAATGAGGTAAGAAGCATTTTTTTTTTCGGTATGACTACGCTATTGACCCAGCAAGGTCTTAACAACTTCACCGGACTACTAAGGAGAGCGCTTAAGGCACTCAGCCGATTTTATTTTGGCAACCAGCTCAAGGGTGCACGGCACACCTCGGCTTGGCTGTTGCCTGTTCCATGCAAAATCGCGACCTATCTTAGCTAACCAAGCTAACTATTCATATGAGTTGTTGAAATGTATATGTGTACCAAGCATACACGCCTTAACAACTCCTCCATGTATTTATTATCGGAAAATTGAAAGTTTTTCAGTTCGATATGGGGAAAAAAAAGTAAATCCTTCCACTTTCATGTGTAAGCGTGTAGGCGTGCACGTGTGTGGGGGTGATCGTGTAGTGTTGTAGCGGTGATGTATATTTGTGTGTCACCGTATCGCGCAAGCAACGCACTCAATGGCTCCCTATCGAGGGATCGAATCTAGGCTTGAGCCGCTGCCGTGGGAGGCCTAATCGGGTGGGTAAGAAGCTGTTTGGTTGTATATCTTTCTTAAGTACAGAAGATGAGTTGTTAAGATAATTTTCACTTATTTTTGTTTTAATATTTTTTTCAAATGTTTATCAGTATATAATGTTACATAATTTGATTCTTCAATATTATTGATAGCGTAAATTGTATAAATCTGATAAAACGTTGAAGATTGAAGGAATTGTGTGTTTGTCTGTAATTTGTTCCCGTGATTTTATAATGATACGAGTCGCCCGCCAGCTACTCTAACTCGGTTGAACTAATTTGAAAACTTTACGAACCTTTTTACAAATCTACCAAATTTCATCACAACCTGATTTATAATATAGGAAAAGAAAGCAAAATAAATACTTATCTTTTATATTATCATTACATTGTATAAGAAAAAAGTCCTCTAAAGCGTCTGTTGGTGTGTTTGCTTTAAACTCAAAAACTATTGAACAGAATTTTCTTGCAGTTTTCACAGGTAGATTTACTCATTTAAAGATAACAAAATCCGTATTTAAAAAAAATGACACGTTATCTTCACTCAATATAAAGTTATTAAAGTGTTAAGAAACTACGATTTTTGTATGCATTAGGCGTTCAACGGAGTGTATTTTTTAACCGACTTCGAAAAAGGAGGAGGTTATATGTTCGGGTGTATGTATTTTTTTTTTATGTATGTTAATCGGTATCTCCGTCAGTTGTGAACCGATTTTAATGATTCTTTTTTTGTTTGATTCGGCTATACTCCAAGGTGGTCCCATATAAATTTGAATAAAATATTCAACCCCTAAGAGGGTTAAATATCGTTTATTTGATTTTCACCCAGTTCGTGTCTACGTATTTTCGTGTACTTGAACCCGATTTCAACAATTTTATTTGAAATTTGATAACTGGGAATGGTGTTCTTGAAATTAAAAAAAAATCCAACCATAAGGGTTGAAAATAAAGGGATGAATAAAGCTCATATGAATAAATGAACTTCCCCATAAGCTAATTTTAATGAAAACTTGGAATAACCTGTTGTAATGATAAGAATATCATTTAATCAATCCTGAATTGATCATGAAAATGAAGAATGGAACTCCTCAACGGCTTACAGCAGCTATCTTGTGTTTGGGTACATAAGACTCGTTTGACGAGGACTTACATGTGGGGTTATGACTGTTGAGGCAATTTCCGTGAAACGGACATTAGGAAAGATGAGGTTCTGGAATTCGTTCACAATCAACCTAATTTGACCAGTTGGATCTAGTACGGTGTAATATCATGTTTGTTTGTCAAGTTATGAACTTATTTTATAATTAATTAGAACCAGATAAATATATTTATATACACTAAAAATGGAAAAATAAAAATTTTTACAAAAAAAAATTGAACCGACTTCGATATCAAAACCCACACGGCACTGAAAAGCGAAAAATAAATACATTATTAATTCAACCAAATAAAATAAAATATGAATATTTGCGCTACCTAATAATATATTGGAAGTCGGTGCCAACCTAAATTTCTAATTTGTTGTAGGTATAAAAAAATATATTACACTATACAAATAGACGCGAGAGTGGACCTAAACGTTCTATGTAGATGATATGAAATATTGTTGGCACCGATTTCAAATATATTATTAGGTAGCGCAAATATTCATATTTTATTTTATTTGGTTGAATTAATAATGTATTTATTTTTCGCTTTTCAGTGCCGTATGGGTTTTGATATCGAAGTCGGTTCAATTTTTTTTTGTAAAAATTTTTTTTGCTACAGTTAAGTGGTGATAACGGTGTAATGCACATACGCAGGACAACGCGAACAAAGTCGCGGTTGTCAACTAGCATTAAACATAGCAACTAAATCTATTAACATTATCGCGTCTTTCAATCATAGTGACATCAGACAAGACATATAGTACCAACTATTTAAATTGAAGACCCTCAACTTCATCATCATTTCTATAGTAAGCTCTTTCCGAGGATCACACACTATGTGAAACTATTTAAATTAAGGCAATAGACAACAAAATGTCTTGTATAAACAAGTGCATACCTTACATAACGGAACTAAACAAAGATATAAAAGTGAAAACAATGTATTATTCAAACTGCTCCAAATGATACACTGTACAGACACGTAACATTTCATAAAGAACTATTTAATGTCCGTGCAGTACGGTTTTAATTCGAAAACAAACGGACAGCGTTCACGTTGCAAATAGTAATTATATTAGAAATTAGAAAACTCTCTGCTTTCACGTAATTGGCACAATGATTCCCCTACGGGTTTTTATAGAGGCGAGACTGATTACTGTCTTCTGTGCATATCATTTCATTGCCTATTAATTAGAATATTATATCCTTTTCTTCGAGGACAGCAGGTTATTCTTAATTAAAGAAATATAAGTACGAATACATAAAGAGTGTCGGAGTGACACAATACGGAGAATGAAAGACTGGATTAAGCCTAAAAATAAATTGATATCAGAAGTGTTTATTAGTGTTGTTTTTATTACTTGTTTTAAATCTTTATATTGCTACTTAAGGAGTATATCGCAAATAATATTATAAATATAAGTGCGAGTTTGTTTGTTACGCTTTCACGCCATAATTACTCAACCGAATACTAATATATATTGTATACAGGTTCTCGTGGGTACAGAAAAGAACATAGTGTACTTTCATACACGAAAAATAGTTCCCAAGGGATAGGTCAGATCTAATTTACACGAGCGAAACCGCAGGCAAAAGATATCTAATATAATATAACCATATGCAAATTAAAATTTTATCTTTAACTCTGGAAATCAATTAGTTACACAAAAATGTAGTTTACGAATGTTGCTTATCTTACTTTAATTACTACTAGCTGCGCTCGCGACTTCGTCCCCGTGGTACCTTATGTAAGAAACAGTGATTGATAAAGTCATCAGACTGTATTGGGTCCATTTACTTATCTACTTTTCTCTCGTAATTCCGCCGCGTCGTCATTAAAATTACAATAACTTTTGATAGAGTTAACCGATTTTAATGAATAAGAAACTAAGTTATCTTCGAAGATATGCTTTATGATTTACTTGATGTGGTTTTATTGTGAACACAGTACTTTGGCACTGATACGTATTCAAACAAACAGACAGACAGACAGACATTTCTAAAAATTATTGCAATATTTTCTATTACTTATTTGTAACACACCTAGGGTTGCCAACCGTACTATAATATTTAGTATTGTAAATTTCGGGTCGGCGTACAATATACTGTTGAAGAAATGTTATAGTACGCAAAAATACTATACTTTCAACACCGAACGAACAGAATTTGACAAACAAATATTTATTTTTAAAAATAATTAACGCACCTTTTTTCTTAAATTTTGAGTGAGGCGAGTTCGTGTAACCAAATTCCGGACTCCGTACGCATCTACAATATTTTGTCTTTGGCTCTTACTGATCTCTGTTCTCTAAACTAACTTTAGGCGTCACGTTAAAGTTGTCAATATCAATCTAGAAATGGAATATAATAAAGCAGACAAAACATTGTTAAAAAATGCAAGAAATGCAAAGAAGTATAAGTTTGAAAAAAAATAAATTATTAAAAAAAATATCTTTGTCTATTTTTATTTTTTTCCATAAGATACTGTATTTTTTAAAAGTGTAGTATATTTTTATCACTTATTTCGAATAATACTGTATTTCGCTGAAAAAATGTTGGCAACCCTAAGCACACCTGCAACAATATTTTTTCTCGAAAATCGAAAAAGTACAGACACGTTGGACTTTTAGATTCTTGTTATATGTATCGACCCCGCGACTTCGTTCGCGTGGGTTAGAAAGCCCGATTTTTAAACATTCTTCATTGGCGCTCCGCTACTATTAGTCTTAGCGTGATGATATATAGTCTATAATCATCCTCGATAAATGAGCTATATAACATTGAAAGATTTTTTCAAATCGGACCAGAGATTACCCCCTACAAAGCCACAAACTCACAAACTTTACCTCTTGATAATATTAGTATAGATTACAATACACGTGATATAAGTTCCCTTAATTTAAAAGGGACTTACCGGCCGGCCTCCAGCATCATTTTGTGCGGCCTGAAACCAAAAATAAAAGTACTATAAACAAAACGTCAACGCCTACGCTGGAATAGGGGGAGGAAGGGGGTCTGTCAGGAGGAGGTGAGGGGTGTAACGAAAACTCAATGCCCTTCAGGTCGCCGCCCTATACCTTTCAATGTATGAGATGATTATACCTAACGCGCGCATTTATTGAACCGGTGTTATGGCGTATAAACATACTATGTATCGGAAACTGAGTGCTCCATTTCAGATAATCCAATGAATAACTGGTTATTGGCAGAGACGAATACGAGTATAATTGACGAGCCATGAGGCCGGCCAACGACGTACATTGTATACAAATATTAAGGAAAGACTTATAAATAATAGCGTTGACAATATGATATCCTAAGATTTTTACATGTTTTGGGGTGTAAGGGGTGTCGAGTAACATCTTAAGACTTGAGACACCCAAGCCAACCTCACCTGCACGTGGTGCACCCTGCTGATTAACGAACGAGGCAATGGCGATAGCGGGGTGGTAGGGTTTTACAGCCCGACTGGGTCGCAACCACCATGTACATGGCGAAAAAGCCCGTCATAGTGACTCGCTTTATAGTAATATGAATAAATTAAATTTCTCAAATATTTTTTTTTTTACGAAACTGTAGTAAACTTAGTGTAACTTTTATATGATTCTAGTATCAATACAATGTTTTCTACTCGAAACTGACATATCTGCTATGTATTTATTAGACCTAATAATTAAAATACGCGTGCGCAGCCTCGCACATAGGCGCTCTCACTGACCGAACGAAACGCAACAATGCAAGCAGTGTTACTTCACGTCGGTGTTTTCATGGGTCGTGTGGTAAAACCCCGGACGAGCCAACCCATTCATGCTGAAACCAGTAATAGCTTCAGTGTGGCTCCACCATATACACAAATGTGTGAGAAAACTCATGAACTATATATTCTAAGCAGTCCTGTACTATACATACTTACCTATACATTTACAAATTCTTGTATATTGCTAGACCCACTTATACATATTTACACATACACACAAATATATACCTACCATACATTTAACGCCTAACGCGTAACGAAAATATTCCCCAACCGTGCCACGAGAATTTCACTTCAAAAATCTACGCTAAAAGATCGCTCAAACATTATAAAAAATAACAATTTATACATACTAGTGGACGCCCAGTGGTCGACATTCGACCATAATTATTTGATATTTTAAAGTTTGAACTTTATTAGGGTTCTTTTGTCAAAGGGTATACTTCTATAATCAAAGGTTTTCATCATGGCTACTCAGTTATTTGCCATGACCTTTAATTATATAAACATTAAAAAAAATCTATGTGTAAATGAAAATTGAAATTAATTATAAAGAAACAAAAGTCACGTGGTAAAGCTCTCAAATTTTAAGCAAACATAACTTTACGAAAATAAAGAAATTTATCGCAACTCATGACACAATTTTCAATTAATTTTACACGACACCATGGGGTGGTATTTCTGGGTGATATTGAATTAAATGTAGTCTGTTCATTATGAGAAATAGTGATATGCCCAGTACCAACGTTTAAAAAGTAATGGATGCACAATACAATCAAATGATGAATCCAAACCAAAGATTATTTTTAATACTACCATTAGCTTTTGAAAATAAATTAATTTTTGTTGCTACATCAGGTTGAACTGCATCAATGTAACCGCGGAGGTCTAAATCATGAATTACTTTTATGAACAAAATCCTTATTTTGATTATACAAAGTATTATTTGGCTCATTTTTTTATTAAATCATCATTTGAAGTGACTTCACCATAAAAATAATAAACATTACAATAATAGCTGTATGTTATAATATCATTGTTGAATATAGGATGAAAAATGGTAATTGGAACGTAAGAATTAAAAAATACATACAATCGAGCATAGCAACCTCCTTCACAACCTTGTTTGAAGTTTGTAATTATTGACGGCTGTCAAAATGTCTTTTTTATTTACATGTGTGTATATGTTGTGTAAAATTTGAGTAGTAGTGTGAGTAGTGCATATTTTAATTAATTTAGTGTACTTCTAATGCATTTTATATAAAATAAACAGCTTTCTGCACTTCTCCGCCATATAAACTTTAACTATGCCAAATTTCAAGTTCACCCGTCGACGGAAAATAGGTTAAAAAGGGGTACAAAAATTTTGCTTCACGTATTAATATATAGATAACAACATCCATTTTCATAGACAGAAATATATAACACTGGACGTGAAGTGAATCTATACTAATATATAAAGCTGAAGAGTTTGTTTGTTTAGTTGAACGCGATAATCTCAAGAACTAACGGTCCGATTTGAAAATGTCTTTCAGTGTTAGATAGCTCATTTATCGAGGATGGCTATAGGCTACATATCATCACGTTAAAAACAATAGGAGCAGAGCACTAATGAAGAACGTCTCAAAATCGGGCTATTTTGAGAGCTTCCGCTGCGTATTATCGTCAGTATTATTTATATCCGTTGCCATGGTAACATAATAACATTCTCTCGCAAATATTTTAAGAGTTTATTTTGTGTTCTTATTAAAAAAGTTTATTCTACGTTAGTTTCGTTTCCAAGTTTTTATTATACGTGGTACGTTTATATCGCAAACATTTCCAAAGTTATATATATATATATATTCGTTCAATAAGACAGGCGAAGGAATTAATCCATACTGCTAATTGTAAAGTTGTCAATATAGGTAGTTATTAGGTATTCTTTGGCCAGTTTTCTTAATGTCCAAGTAAATGAAAAGGTATAAGCACCAAATCCTCTATATAATTTTTCGTAAATTTTTATCTTCTTAATTTTCAAGACCACAGAATTTATGCTCCGTGGTATTATTTTTTATTCATTTCACTTATGCACAATAAACGAACTATATTACATTTAACACAATATAGAGTCAAGTAACACAAGATTATGAATAAAATATAAAATCCACTGCATGACAGACTGAAATTCCGCCAAAAACTCCTCAAAAAGTTTATTGTACATTAGTTTTGTTCCCAATTTTTTGATTTCTGATATATTACGTATTATAAGAATAAAATGTGCGTGTATGTAATATTAATATAAATATTTTTGGTGAATATATATATCTGTGGTGCTAAAAATATCAACATTTTTTAATGCTGTCGATATGTCTGTTTGTTTATTTGTTCTGGGTAATCTTTTTAACAGCTGGACTTATTAGAATGGTTTTTTTCGTAGAAATGACAACGCTATTGACCTAGCAAGGTCTTAACAGCTTCACCGGACTACAAGTAATATTTGTACGGGAATTCTATGAGCAAATAACTAACTAATTAGCTGTTTTAATTTAAGCTAACGGGTTCAGTCGACATTGCCCGCAATGATAATAAGACAAACTATACGTAAACCTTGCCCAAGAATCATTTTATATATTGGTGAAAATGGCATGAAGATGCGTTCTGTAGTTTTTGTTATTATTGCGAATAAACATATAGAGAGACGAGACGCATAGGACTTTGTTTTACAGTATGTAGTGATGAACTGTTACCCGCGCATTCATCCGTGAGATATTGATAAAAAATATGTTGTTCACTGTAAACATGCGCGTAAGACGTGCGCTTTACTAGACTCCAAAAATAAATATAATTGAAAGTCAAATGTTTATATGTGATTTTAATTATAGCAACGTATATCTTTTACTTAATTGTATCTACAATATGGGCATATTATGTCTAATCTATATAATAAAAGATTTAACACATATTGTTCGATAATGTATAGCTTAATATTTTTAATACTTTCTTATATGGTATAAGTGAGCACTGAGGATGGTATATAGTAGTTTAAAGTTCCAGGTATGTGGCTGATGATAAATCCTATCCCATTCGATACACTGTTAATATTCACATATATGATGTACATGTTACCTGTTACAGTTTATGATGTGCGTGTCGTATTTACAATTATTTTGAGAGACTATTTCTGTAATTTACACATCTAATCACAATTTTACATTCATTTAATACATTTAAAAAATGCGTGAGAAGCCGCGGGTAACAGCTAGTTGTAAATAAAAATCTAAATAAATTGGCGAACACGAAAATTTAAGAAAATAAACTATTGAGGATAAGTAAATGAAAAAAATGTACTAAATTAATAAGAAGGACGACTCGAAACCAATCATAGTGTAATCTACGAAAAGGTTGTAGACGTTCATGCTCTAGGTTTTAAATGTTAACCTTGACGGTATATATTTTATGTTACGACTGCTTTGTGTATTCAACGAGGGATTCGCTCTGAAAACTTTCATAATAATACTGGCGAGCTTTCTACAATACAAACTAAACGAATATTTCATTAATTAGATTTCATGTGATCAATATTGAAAATCAATAGAGAGTGTACGATTTCAATAGTTTTTTTTTTCGATCTGATTACGCTATTGACCCACCAAGGTCTTAATAGCTTCACCGCACTACTCAATAGCAACATGGTTAAACCTATCTATACGATTTCATATCTCAACATTCCTACCTTAAGTCCCAGGTTTAACTGAATTCGATTAGTAGTGGTTATCTTATTGAAATTGATATTAACATTTCGAACCACTTGCCAATTATAAGTATTGCTTACATTTATTCGTTCTATCTACAATAACTATTATTGTAATGAGAAACTATTGTTATTGGTCCGATTCTGAAAATTATTTCAATGACGGAAATACACGTTGAGCTAATGGTATTCGTTTTATATTGTAACTAGCCTCTGCCCGCGACTTCGTTCGCATAGAATAGATACATTAACGCTAACACGCAGCAGTTCTCAAAAGGAAAAAACATCCCGATTTTGAAACATTTTTCATCTGTGCTCCGCTCCTAGTGGTCTTAGCGTGATGATATATATACAATATAACCATTCTCGATGAATGAGCTATATAACACTGAAAGAATTATTCAAATCGGGCAAGTAGTTCCTGAGATTACCCCCTGCAACGTCACAACATCACAACGTCACAAGCTCACAAACTTTACCTCTTTATAATATTAGTATAAATTAACACGGACAAAGTCACTGGTGATTACTATTAATGAATGGAATGGAACTGTTAACTGCATCTTATACATTTCCAAATAAACAAAATAAATCAGTAATCGCAGTTATATTCTTTAAAAAGACACGCTGCTCCCATGTTCTACAATACCTAAGTTGAAGAAAGTTAAAGGTTACTACAAATTTCGATTTAATTATCCCCAAAAATACCTAATCAGCAGGTATCCTTCAAAATGTGATATGTAATATAACCTTCATAATTAATTAAATAAGTCTAGTCTCAACAAAGCGAATTTAACGTTCCATACGCTGCTCACCCATGCCTAATTATTACACAAGTAATAACACATGCCGAAACGTAACATCTTGCTTAACATATAAATAGCATCAATTTGACAGTCTTATACGTCTATGATTTACCCACTTTAACTTAGCAAAAGGATCGAAAAGGCTTTCGAGTTTCACAGATTTATTAGCGTTAACAAATACTCGGAAGAATAGACGCCAATATATAGGGACCAAAATAAACGTTGATTTGTAGTTTCCATTTAATAATCGAAGCAAATAAGAATGGCAGAAATACACTATCGATAGCGCCAATAAGCCGATTTATGTTAACGCTTACAACAAATACACGCGCGTTCAAGTAACTGGGTCGCGTAATTTGAATTTATGTATAAGCTATCATGGACACTGACGATTCCCCTTGCTTCGCTAACCCACTATCTAACGTTTCATAATTCATGTGGTTTAACATGGAGATGCTACTGCCACGGACGAGAATAGCCACTCCGACAACGAGCACCTTCGCTATGTAATACTTGCAATCGGTACGTGCAAATTACTTGGGATACAATGATAAGATATTCCATAGTAGAATGCTTATGGTATACTTTATGAGTTGGATATAAACGCAACTATAAAGGGTTTTTAAAGTAACAAGTGAAATAATTTATATAATTCCAGTAGTTTATGGTCAGATATTATCATATGTTACATCTAAAGACCATTGTTCAGTATTGCTAGTTACTAGTACAACTACGAGTACACTAACTAATTCTAATAAAGTGATATTCACAGCAGTTAAATTCGTAAAGTATACTATCTTTGTCTTCACGATCATATGAATTGATCACTGCATATCTATAAAACAAAATCGTCTGACACGTATCTGTCTGTTAGCGATAAACTCAAAAATTACTGAACGAATTTTCATGCGGCTAGCACCAGTCGAAAACGAGGTTCATTAGGAAGATTTAGGTATATAATTTGTCAAGGTTTTTTTTTTAATCAGGTCATGACAACGTCCACCGGTCCCGCTAATTATGTATAAAACAACAGGTGTCACAGATGACAGATTTCTGTTTTCCCACTATTGATATTTCAATCCAAGAAAAGATAAAAAAATAAAAATGGATGGTTTAACGTGATAATCGATGAATGCATAACCAAATTTCAATGCTACAGTGCGATCGCCCGACGTATGAAATGATATTTGGTTCTTTAACCCATTTAAGACCGTGTTCCATAATGCAAACACTTATTTATAGCGGTTCCCGGAGCGAATTGTAAATGAGGGAGCTTGCAAAAAATATTATGTCAACATGAATGATAACAGAATAAAGTATTTGCACTGTCGTCGCTACTTTTCCTGTAAATGTGGCGATGTAAACATTAACATGAGGAATGTTTTCTGACAATTATGGTGTAAAAAAAGTTTTTCTTTTTAGTGATAGCCTTAATTTAGATCACAGATAGTTCAAAATTGATTAAAAAATTGCAAATAATTTTTTTTATTTGGTAATTTACGAATATAAAATATATAAAAACCTTGAGGACAATTCAAGTAAAACAGGATACTTAACTGGATCGGAAAGATGATAGCTTATTTTATTGTAACATACTCGTCATCAGCCTGAAAGAGACCGACTGCAGGGCCATAGGCCTCTTCCCGAAGGAAGGTATGGGCGTAATCACCACGCCAGCCCACGACGTATTATTATTATTTTTTTTTTATTGAAGCACGACAGTGACTGCACTACGCCTGATGTTAAGCATAGTACAATCCAAAAACATCGGCAACCACCGAGAGACAGATTATCCATCGCCGGTCGCCGCTGTCATGCCGGCCATAATGACGAAAGTCACCCGGTACTGGATATGTACAGGCTGATTACGAAACGCGACGCGCAGAAGCGAGTCACTATGACGGGCTTTTTCGCCATGTGCATGGTGGTTGCGACCCAGTCGGGCTGTAAAACCCTACCACCCCGCTTTCACCATTGCCTCGTTCGTTATTCAGCAGGGTGCACCACGTGCAGGTGAGGTTGGCTTGGGTGTCTTAAGTCTTAAGATGTTACGGGACACCCCTTACACCCCTTATGGCCCCCTATTGTATTGGCGATTTCAAACTCTGAGAAATCGACTGTTCTATGTTTTCCCACATACAAGAACATTTCTCAGGTTCAAGTTCCCTCGCAATGTTTTCTTCACCGTCAGCTGATACTGTTACCAATTTAAATTTTTATGTCATAAGAGGCAAACGAACAGATGGGTCACCTGATGTTTTTTTTTTAACGTGGAGAGAAAATCCTCATGGACTGACAAGCTTCCGGGGGGAGCTAGTCACGCAGGGGTGGGGCCTTACGACGACTCGAACCGGCTAAAACTCCACGACAACCTACGCCGCACTATGAGGGTGTCCCGGGTTTGCGTGAGCAAGCTCCGCAACACCCCCGGCGGCAGGCGTTTCCCACGCCACACCCAGCTGAGGCAACCCGGTTGTAAAGCTGCCTTCCAGCTCCCCGAACCCGTGCAATGGGAGTCCAGGCCCCCCGACCCTTTCCCCCTGGGTTCGGCTGGCAGCGGAGAGGAACCCGCTCCGCCACCACCCCGTGATGATTTTTTACCGAGGTTTACTCCTCCTCCGCCTGAGCCACCCCGAGGTCCCCTCCGGCCTATGCTAACCTATACAACCCCCCCTCCATACCCCACGAATCCTATATATATAATAACCTAACCTAACCTAACCTATCCGGCACCCCCCCAAATCCCCCACCCTAACCGTCCCTAACCCTAACCAAACCTACCTACCTACACAAGCCCTACGCCCGCCTAACCCCTGGTCTTGCCTACTTACGCGCTAAGTAGGCAAGCCAGAGGTTTCCTAAACCTAGCCCCCCCCATTCCTACGTAGCCTACATGGGAGGTTCCCTCAGGGTGGCCTTTGGTGGAAGTCGCCTCCACCTCTCCTCCTTCCTCGCCTGGCACCCCGTCGACGTATCACAGGTGCGCTGGCATCTGTTTGCCTGGCTCGCTCCGGCTCTTCTTTTTGCAACATAATTGAGTCACAATATGAGGCGACAGCTCCCCACACTGCCTCGTCCCGGACCATAGCCTTAACTACGGTCGGAAAGGACAAATCTCTTCCAATTAAAATTTTGATCGCATGGCGTTCTCCCTCCCATGCCGCGCACACTCCAAAAGTGTGTTGTGCCGTGTCCAAAAACTCGTCGCAATGATGACATTGTGGCGTCGGTTCTTTTCCAGCGATCTGGTGCAGGTATTTACCGAAACATCCATGCCCGGTAAGTATCTGCACCAATCGAAACGTCAGCAAACCATGAGTTCTGTTCACCCATTCATCAAAAATAGGGTAAATCGCTTCTATCGCTCTGCGCCCTACGGACGGTGATTCCAAAGCCTCCCTCCACTTTTGCATCATGTTGTCCTGCAATCGCGTTTTCTCGACTTCCTTTTCTCTTGGGGCGATGATTTCTCCTCGACCTGTCCTTATCGCACACCAAAAATATAATCGTGCCGCAAGTCTTACCTTTTTTTTTTTTATGTGCGGAAATCCATTATGGATACCCACCCTCCCGGGTGAGAGGGTGGGTTATGTCCGACTCTCACGGACTAAAACCCCACGGTGTACCGACAGACCGTATTTGTCGGGGCGGCAAGGGATCGTGCTTGCTAATCTACCTTGTAGAGCCGCCCCAACGGTCCGTCCGGCGAAAGATGGCCGCAGGGCTCCTTCCTATAGAGAGGCAGACTGGGTACACACCAGCTGCCTCCCCTCGTCCGCCGGACCTGTGCAATGAGGAGATGAGCCCCCCGGCTGCATCGCCTCAGGTCCAGCTACGGTGGCGGGAGGAGTTGGGCAAAGCGCCGCCTCCTCCCGCCTGTCCTCCGTTGGCGGAGACGGCCACTTAAAGGGTCTGCCTCGCGAGCCCTCTCCGCCGCCTCCTTCTGCGTGATGACTTCCTCGCAAAAGGAGGCCACTACTCGCCACCACGCTCGGCAGCGATAAATCCTCTCCTACCGCCGCCGTCAGAATGCGACGCTGTCCATCCCACGCAGCACAATCAGACAGCGTGCCGCAAGTCTTACCTAACCCAACCAAAGCTAGACTAAAAAGCAAGATGGCGAACATACAGCGAGCGCAGTGCATTTAATATGAAACCTTTTTAAAGCAAGTATTCAATACGAATTTGAATTATTTGTAATAATACCGGATGTATCTATCTACTAACTCCAATGTTTACGTCTGGACACTGAAGAGATACACACAATAGCGTATACACACAATAAGCGTATAAATTCAGATTTATTCAATAACAATATACTGAGTATCTACTTTGAAGGACTTACTCGTTTAATATATGATAAGGAATCGATCAATTCCCACATAAATCGAACATCATTGCTGCATAATTAATGTGAAAGATATGTTTGTATTTTAAATTATTGTACACACGTTTGCTTAGGTGATTCAGCAAATTATTTGCAAAGCTTCAAAGGTGATACATTCTTAAACATGATAGAATTTATTCATTTGCAATTAGATGAATTAACCTATAATAGAATCATAATTAACAACTTACAACTATTATAATATAATAGTTAATCGGTATCAATTAATACGCAGTTAAAATAGAACGGAGAAATTGATTCTTCAGTAAACAAAATTGATCTTTTGTGTCTTTTACAGTTGAGTTTACAAATAATTTACAAGGGCCAGACTTGCTTCAAACCTATTCATAACCCTATATGGTTTGAATTAAAAAATAACATTCTAAGTGTAATCAACAAAAGTGTAATCGGTCAAATTAACACTCTGTAAGCACTGCGACTATTTATCCGAGCAGAGCTCCGCCCTATAATAACTTCAACATAGAGATGATTCCTGATTAACGACATCTTGCCTTTTATATGCCAAACTCTCTAATAAGGTGGCGCTAGTCTTCATGTTTCGATTGCGTCTCGGATATGTTGGAATGGTACCGGAAGCAGTTGTTTAAAGAATTTAAATAGCATTTTAGTTTATAAAAATATTGCAAAGACCATTTTAAATAATTAAGATAATTTATAAAAATAGAAAAAATATCATTACATTAGGAATTATGAGGTAACCCTTCTATGTAAAAATATGAAATCTACCGTAATGTAATTTCGTCTCTAGTTTAAAGTTTCCTATATTAACCACCCGGTAACATTAGTTTTCGATTCTATCGCTGACGACCACATCCTGTCCCAACTAGACACACCTGCGGTCACACTATCTATGTTTTCATAGAACCAACTCGTGTATTCACCCTTATTACTCACGTAAATACATTTCAAAGGAAGTAAATACATTAACTAATATAGAAAAATAGCATTCTAAGTTATCTGCGTGTATTAATTCCTGTTTTTGCATATTGTAATTTTTTTTTTATATCATAAGAGGCAAACGAACAGGTGGGTCACCTAATCTTAAGTGATCACCACCGTCCATAGACACTTGCAACAAGTGGAGTCGCAATTGCGTTGCCAGCCTGTGTTAGGGGAAAAGGGGGAAGGTAAGAGCCGAAGAGGGAGGTGAGGAGAAGTGGGCCTCCAGCGTTCTCACTGGCCGAACAAAACGCAATAATGCAAGCACTGTTACTTCACGTCGGATTTTCTGTGAGAGTGTGGTACTACCCCGAGTGAGCCGACCTATTCATACTGAAGCCAGTAATAGCTTCAGCATGGTTTTACCAGGTACTAAAAATCTTTTGGAACTAAATAAAATTTGAATTGCTCATATAACATGTTTAATGTTATTTTTTAAATTGCCGTTCATAGATTTTTTAGTGTATTTCTAATGATCATATTTTACATGTACGAAATTTGAAAATCTAAAAAAATAACATAAAATATTAGGAACGTTTTTTTTTTTTCAAACTGACTACACTAATGACCCAGCAAGGTCTTAAAAGCTTCACCGGGCTACTAAGGCGAGTGCTTGCGGCACTAAGCCGATTCTATTTGGGCATCTAGCTCAAGGGTGCACGGCACACCTCGACTTAGGCTGTTGCCTGATACGTGCAATTCGCGATCTATCTGAGCTAACCCAAGCTAACTATTCATACATATATGATTTGTTGGAGCATATATGTGTACCAAGCATACATACCTCAACAACTCTTATATACTCGTATCTTTCGTATCGCATAATTTTCCAAAATATTTCAGTTCGATAAGGTAAAGAAACAAAACCCTTCCACTTTCATGTGTAAGCGTGTATGCGTGCACGTGTGTGGGGGTGATATGTGTACTGTTGTTGCAGTGATGTAAGATTTTGTGTCACTGTATCGCGCGAGCAGCGCACTCAAGAGCTCCACGCCAAGGGAACGGACCTAGGCTTGAGCCTCTACCGAGGGTCGCCTAATCTGGTGTGCGGGAGCGAAATTTACCCCCAGACCAAAAAAGCCGTTCGGTTCCGAACCGTCACTCCGTCTATCGGTATAAAGTACTGTACGCTGAGCTACGGCTGTATATATTAGGAACGATTAAAATTCGATTTAACCTATTTTGAAATGTAACAACTCATTTAGTAAAATAAGACCATTCTTTTTCCGATGTTATAATCGGCTATAATATAATTCGATCTAGGCCAATATTAATAAAAAAAAACAGTATTTCCACAACTGTTTGCTTATATTCACAATTCTGGGATGATATTATCCAATTACTTTTTATCGACATTAATGTTATTATTTATTGAAATAAATTGTATTGTTTCATGTTACAATGGCATATTTCATTTCAATTTTATTATTCCTGTGTGATTTTATAGTCGCCAATAAATGAAATTGTAAAACGGCCGTATTTATTTTTAGATACTTCGCAAATATTATACGTTTTACCATATGTGACACTTATATATCTAATGTTATAAACCTTTTCGTTTGTTTGTCTAAACACGCTAATCTCAGGAACTACTAATCCGATTTGAAATGTTTTCTGTTTTCATCGAGGAAGGCTATAGGCGATATATTATCACGCTAAGACCAATAGTAATGGAGCGCCAATGAAGAATGTTTCAAAATCAATTATTTACCTTTTGAGAGCATTAGGTCAAAGTAAGTATTCCACGCGTACAAAGTCGCAGGAACAGCTAGTTGATACATATGCATTGTACTTTATATGAACCAAGCTTTTGCTTGCGGCTTTGCTTATTGTAGATTTGACTTATCCTGCGAGAACAATAATTTCTTTCTTAATGAAAGGTTACCCTATGTCTTTTGCCATATCTCTTACTACGGTTATGCAAAATTTTATGATGATCTGTTAGGTAATAGTAATAGACAGACAAACAAACAAACTCATACTCGTATTTACACTATTAGTAACGATAGATAAAGCACCACATTGATGTAGCTAACAAATGTACAGAGATCACATTTCATACCTCTAAAATACATTTAGCTAGCGAGACTGGCAGATGTCATCCCGCCTTGATGATAAAGAAAACCCTGACAAATTATATACCTAAATCTTTCTCGTATATCACCTACTGGTGAAAACCGCATGAAAATCCATTCCGTCGATTTCGAGTTTATCGCGAACAAACAGACAGACAAACGTGGCAGAGGACTTTGTATACTGTAAAAAGTATTTATGCTTCAAAATATATTATATCAAAAGATGTTTCTATATGTAAAAGACGATCTATATAAATGAAAATGTGAAAGTTCTTTCCTAAACAATCTTAAGGCTACGCAATTTCTTATTCAATACTTTCCAAGTTTTAAGATAGCGTTGCTTTCGAATATGCAAGCGAATATTTAAAAAAAACCATAGTCACGCGTGAACCAGTACAGTTAGTATAAAATACAAAAGGATAATTTTTGTACACTAAAACTACGCTCAACTAAGCCTCAAATAATGCTAACAAAATCCCTATTGAATTAATAGAGTTAAGCATCATTTTTATAATTATAAAGCTCGCGATGGTAGCACTAATATCCATAAAAATATCACAAAACGCACGATAAATAAATCACTATGTATCTATATAAAATCCATAAACACAATGGCAGACCACCGTCGATTATCATCGAGTGACGTGAAGCAGGTAAGTTTGCGATTGCCTTAACAACTATTGAATGGAATAGAGAACAAAAACCCAGCAATTCTGAATCTAAACAATAAAGTAAAATAACAGTATGACGGGTAAAACGATTAAAAGAATTCCAACCTTAAAAGCTGTAAAACAGAACTCTAAATGTATTGCGGTTAAATTTTCAAATGAGCGTGTCGGTTTCCAACAAAGAAAACTATTTAAAAGGCAACGTTGGGGAAACGCAAAAAATCCGAGCATCATTCAGGACTTCGTTGTCTTTCGACGTGTTCCGGTGATTAATTTTCAATATAATTTAATTTTTAACTTGTTGCGGTCAAGTTCAGTAAATTCATAATTTCTGTGTATATTTTCTAATTGACAGGAATATGGCGGAAATTCGATCCAAATTCTCGTAAAATAAACCAGAATAAGTAGCTTTTTCTCGTGGCTTAAAAACATCAAAGAAACTGAAGCAATCTTTGAATCGGACGATAAGCAGATTATTTATGTTGATATAACTATGTACATACTAGCTAATGTCCGCGGATTCGTCTGTGTCATATAGTATCCTGATAATACATTTTATGTACAGAGTAAAAAACAAAAGCCACCCATCGTTTGCTCAACGTTTCCTTATTTTTAGATAAGCACCATACAACTAAGAATTAAAAATGAAAGGGTCAAAATCTATCAATTAATTTGAATGTTGTGCTCAGAATACAGCACGCATTATCATTTTATTTGCATTAATTTTTTTACAACAATAATGTGTGTATTATACTCATCTTATCCTCAAATGCAGTAGTATATATTAAATCTAACACACTGTAAACAAGAATACTACTAATACTACTAAAATAATAAGATAGTGTAATTATAATGCAATTATTCCTTATTTAATAGTGCATCTCTGCCACCAATAGTTACATTGCTTGTCGTATCGTGCGTTATTCAAATAGAATGAGGCAGAGTCCATGACGCAATATATGTTGGTTTGATCAAATACGGAATGGGATCAATAGTAGTTTTAATTTGTATGTAAATGTAACTTTTACGAATATAAGAAGTTCATTGACTTATCAGTTAAGATTTTTTACAGAGAAACTTGATACTTAGAAGTTACAAAGGAGAGTTTACGGTCAAGTACGTTAAAAAATTATATTCAAACACACTTGAATAACAAATTAGAACGAAGCCAAAAAGTTAAAACATCATTGCATAATTTAATTTGATTCAGTAAGCAAAAATAATTATTCGGAGCGACGAACCTCGAACCGGGCGGTTATTAAACCAAGTGCATTCAGTTAACAGGCACGAATTGCAAACGAGCGGTTTAGGTCAGCGCCGGAACATAGTCAACAAGTCGCGATTCGCTTATAAATTCAACGAGCGACATAAAAGTTATTCTATACATATAATTTATTAGCATAGTATAGATACATAGATGTTGCTGTTATCAAAAATAGATGTGGAAAATTTTAAAAACAGCGACGCGAAAATTATAAAATACGACCGAATTTCAACGAATATAAATATAAATTGAATAATTTATTATATGCTTGTAAAAGAACGCAATTTAGAATAATTTAATAACTATTTCTTTCTCGTGATGACTTTCCATCTGCATTATAGCTTACGAAATACAAAAACCCAACATGACGTATAAAAAATTATCCGAGTTCTTGCAAAAAAGTTAAATTCATATTGTATACTTGCTTTAAAAACGTGTGGGTACGTAAGTACGTACTAAATGCACCGCGCTCGCTAACTGCTGCGAGGTTAGCTCGCGTTATCCTTTTTCGCGAGTCTTAACCCAACCAAACAGAGATAAAAGAGCGAGATGTAGAACGTTCGACGAGCGCGGTGCATTTAATACGTAAGTACCCAAACTTTTATAAAGCAAGTATTCAATACGTATTTAACTTTTTTGTAATAACACAGTATATGTCGTCATTTTTTGGCCCATTGCTTATAAATTAACCTACGAACGATAGAGTTTGACGTCCAACATTCTAAACAGGCCTTATTTAATTATTTAATATGTTTTGCAGATTTCGAAATATATTCATTGATTTTTTTTTGCTTTTTATCCAATTATGTAAAAGATCCAGCCAGAAGTAATTTTATATAAAACATTTCAAAATCATGAACAACATTATTGTTAAGATTTGATCCAAATTACGAATTTCCCGCGAGAAATGCTGCCTACGTCACTACCCGCGTGAGTTAACAATTCTATCGTCCGGTATTACTAGTTCTATATAAAAGTACGTAGGTTTAACAAAAAAACTTTAACTGACAAAATTAAAACAGTGTACTGTAGAATCTTAGATCAAATTTTAATGTTGTATAGACGAGGAATAGATGTAATCCGCATCTATGATAATATATAATGATTTATACCCGTTTAAGACTGATATTTGGCTTGATTCTTCGAACACTTAAGTACGCTATTTCCGACATATTAACGTTATAATTCAGGATAAACGCACGAATACTGTTATCGTTTCCTAACAAACTCGACCATTCACCAATTTCCAACATAAAAGGAGGCTTTTTTACACGGTCAGGCGGCTCGATGGTTTGTAATTTCATTTTGATGAATTAGTTTGAACGCGAGACAGTAATCACTGTAAACGGACGAACAAGGCGTATTTTAACCCATCAATTTATAGAGGATGTGTATCGAAAAGATTTTTAGGAATAAAGATCTGTTTTTTTTTTTTCGTAAAAGGGAGAGTCGAGAGTTCATCGGCCAGTCGATCTCGTGCAAGGTCGCAGGGTTAAGATGCCGTAGACTCGTAGCGTGGTAGCCGAAATCTTCAATACACCGAGCATTTCCATACAAATGGTCGATAAGCAATTTATAAAGTTTAATGTTGTGCTGGTTTCGTTTGTACAAGGATTTCGAGATATTATTAGTGTGTTTTAATAAATTTATTCTACCGAGATTGATTTTGTATGTTATGGAGCTATCGGAGAGCATAAAACTAACATTTACATTTTATAAATGATTTACATTTAAAATTATATAAAAAATTGAAAAATCCTAACTTGTTTCCTTATTCAAGGTTATTTTTAAATCAACAAAAATACAACTTTTTTAAATTAATAATAACTAAATAATTATTGAGTAAAATTAAAATCACTATAATAATAATCTAGTGTCCAAAGTCAATGTATACATAATTTACAGTTGTATTGTTTGTTATCTGCACTAGTTATAAACCGTATCGCAGATATCACAATTTCATATATTGAGAAGTAAGACAAACAGTGACTTAAACATTGTAATAAATAAAAACTAACTTTGACTTAAATAAATATCTCACACATATTTATTATTGTGTAACACAGTATTCCAAGAGAGCCAAGGGTGTTTTATGATAGAAGTATATATATATATATATATGATAGTGTTTCATGATGCATTGTTTTTAAATGAAAAATATATGAATTCAAATATTGAAATTATTTACAATTTGTATTGTGGTATTAGTAATTTTTCTGTATTTGTATAATTTTGTGAAGTTAACCATTTGTGAGTTTTTTAATAGTGTGACTGTTGAATTGATTAATCCCTAGTGTATTGTTTGCTTTATTATAGAGCAAGCCTCTCAGGAAGCCTTCAAACGACAAGCATACGAAGTATTATGTTTACACTGTACACTTTTTTCTGCTTGATTATAATTTTTATGTAAGGGGGCTTTCATTTTCTAGCTTAGATTTTCTATATTCTGTTTTAATAATATACACTTAAAAATATAATTACATTCTCTTATACAAGCGGACGAGACGTGATTTTTAATTAATTAAAACTGGTGGTAGTCTAGTGGTCGATGTTCAACCATTACTCATTAATTTTGTAACTTTCAACACCGAAGAAAAACATTTTTTATGCCACTAAATCACATAAATAGCTTCTAAACAGAAAAGAAATAAAGAAAATCGATCGAGGAAAAGCGAGGAAGATTTTTAAAACTGAGAGGCCTCGTGGTAGAGCAGTAATGCCGAACATGGAATTGTTACCTTCGCACTGGTGTACCAACAAACGAGACCAAAATTCCACTTTACAGTATCGATCATGTGATGTAATGAAATGGCAACTGGACGTCAATCAGTCAATATTTTTGAAGATGTAACTAATACATTCTACCCAATTCACTTTTTATACAGAGATTTGTTAAAACGTTTTTTAATATTAATAATTAAATAAATGAATTGAAAAAAAAACACAAATTTGCTTACGGATATGATTTTTTACGTATACAACATATTACACGTATACAAAAAACCGTGCAGAGCAATGGTCTGCAGAATAGAAGAAGTTTAATAAAAAGAAATTCATTTGTTACTTTTCCGTAAAAAATTAAACATTTCCTCCATAAAAACAAACACAACAAAAAAGATTTAGCCAAATAGGTTACATACTTATTTTCATCTGTACAGATAACTATAACGTATACATTATGCGTCACCAACATTCTATAAATAACCAAATCAATGTAAAAAAAAACGAACTATACAAATAAATGTAGAAGAATCAAATTAAAATAGTGGCTTATATCCCCTGCATTAAAACAGTGAAAAATCTCTCAGTAAGTAAACTGGTTTCGACGAACACAGCATTACTGCAATACTGTATACTGTACTATATACTGTTTTTTGCCTGCTTTTTCTGTACTGTGTTTAACGACAACGGGATAATAAATTAACTATGCGAAAGCAGACTACATCCAACGAAGTTTTTATCGAAAAGAAAATAGTTAACAATGGGAAAGCAGAAACAAAATTATTTGTTTCCATCGTGTCGTGAGACGTTAAAAAGGGCCTCATTAGAGCGGTGAGCGATGCATATTGCCGCCGTCGTGGTCGGAGACAAGAGTGCACTGGGGGCTCAAAAGTTGTGTAGTGGACATGTCTTGCTATGTAAATTGCCTTATTATACAAAACGCGCATAGGTACCTACCGTTTCAGTACGTGTATAAACTTTATAGTTTCGTCAACATTATTTTAATTTATATTATTTTGTAAATACGTAAATTATACTTACATACACAAATAACAATATAAATATTATAGTGTACGTTACTATTACTAGTTTTAGGATGAACTTTTTCACGTATAACAATCTATATATAACCTCATACAAAAAAAACTTGACTAGTTGTCAAAATAAAATCGGCGGAGTGTCTTAAGCGCTCGCCTTAGTAGTCCGGTGAAGCTTTTAAGACCTTACTAGGTCAATAACGTATTCAATTCGTAAAAAAAAGACACTTTATTAGATAAGAGCCAGTGTCTAAGAAGTAAAACTATTTCTATTTATTGAAATCTATCTAGTAGTTTGTGTGTGATGCGTGCACAACGGACGACCTTTATCACTTTAAATACATAGACAACATATATTAATAAAAGCACCAAACGCTTATAAATTGAGAAATAAGTTTGTCTAATAAACTATGATTATGAGGTATGAACAGACTTTATTAGAAAAGTTGACTGTAGAACGTAAAAAATAGAACGAAATACAACTTTAAGATGCACTTTGCAACAGAAAAAAATCAGTACCTTAATATTTAAGGTAACCCTTAAAATTTTAGGTTTTTTGTTGGCAACCAATCATCTAGATTATTACCGCCATTGTCGGGTAGGTAATGATATTATAAATGTCTTGTGATAATTTTAGTGTTCTAACAAAATGGTGGCCTCCTTACTAGAACTTTCTAGAGAGTCTTTGTGGCATCTCAAAATTCATGCTTCGTGGTATTATTTCTCATCCACGTCATTTATGGAAAAAGACCGAGCTGTATTTCGTGAAATGCCACCAATATTACAAAATGAGTCGAATATGAATGAATTATAAAAGCATGAGAAACCAAGATCCCGCCAAAATCTGGCATAAATAAAGTTATAGCGCACACAAGCCTATAGTGAAAATGCTGATGAAAGAAAGGAAGAAAGAAATTGTTTACAACAAACAACAAACAACCATACAATGACCTTAAATTAAACAAACAAATTAGACAAAATAGTAATAAAAAAAATGAGAAAAAAGAAATCCAACAATTGGCAAACCCATTCAGCCAATACGTAGTACAGCAGTAGTACCGCGACGATGATTTTCAATGGGAGCCTTTGTTGTGTCTAAGCGGACGTCCAGTCGGTTATAATTAATATAATAAAAATTAAAGACAGAGCTTAATAAGTACAAACAAATAATCACGTTTAATAGATATAGGTATAGCTACTGTAACTATAAATATAAATAATATAACTTCTTTTTATCCTATACCTTATTATTTTATAATAAGGCAAAATATATTTACTCAATGTTTATTATATGCAACGGTGCATTAATGAACGAACATGATCAAGAACACACGCCGCTTCACTCCTACCCGTCTCGTTCGAAGTGTGACTAACTTTGCTAATTTCGTATCGTAGTCTCGAGCTACTGACGTGTGTACCTGTTCCCGAAGAAAGTGTTGCTATAAACATAATTCAATATCATTTTAGATTTTATATTATTCGTAGCCAGTTAGGATATACAATTTCAATCAATAAGATAATAATAACAACTCTTCAATCTCTTATTGGTTTTTTTTTTTTATATCAAAGGAGGCAAACGAACTGGTGGGTCACGCGATGTTAAGTGATCACCACCGTCCATAGACACTAGCGATATCAGGGAAGTCGCAAGTCCGTTCCCAGCCTGTATATGGGAGAGGGGGAGGAAGGAAAGGGAAAGAAGGAAACAGGAAGGGAGGTGGGCCTCCGGCGCTCTCACTGACCGAACGATACACAACAATGCAAGCACTGTTATTTCACGAGCCGACCCATTCATGCTGAAACCAGTAATAGCTTCAGCGTGGCTCTACCACCTAACATACCTTTATTGGTATAAAAGTCACATCGAAGGAACGCACGAACTTTACATCAAGAGGAAACGCGAGCAATATTGACAAACTTGTAGACTGTTTTCTCGTAGGACAGCTGATCTGAACATTCGAACATCACTAGTTTAGAATTGTAGTGCCTATGTGTTACACCCGGTTTCTGTTGCGTTAATATACATTTGATTTTATTATTCCTCGAGAAACGTATTATTTTTTATGGATGAAAATACCCTGTGACCTGAGAGCAGACGGCTCCGTCGTCACCGCGTTCGAGGTCGCTCGCGAGCCCGTGCTCCGACCTACGCGACGATGTGCAAGTCCAGCGCTCCTTCGTCCGCTCGGCTTCCTGCGTCGAGCCGACGATCCACAAAAGGCTCTTTTCAAAGCCAACCACACTGCCACCCGACGACCCCTAGCCAGCCTACGGATCCCGCCGCCTCTTCAACCCTGACCACCACTTCGCCCACTGGACTCCGCACCTTCGTGCCTGCATCTCGCGCGCCGACTCCGGATGCGCGGTAGCCGCTGCCCAGCGGGGCGTCCGCCGCGACAGAAGCATACGAGAGTGATATTCTCACTCTCGCCCAACTAATTTTAGCTGGGGCTCTGTCGCAGGGGATGCTTCTTTGGATGGCGCTGTTCCTGCGCGTACAAGAACCGCAGCTGAGGGTAAACTGCCTTCCGCGACCGACGCAGCCGCGCTCGAAAGCGCCGCCCGCGGCAAACTCTCGTTGCCCGCGTATTCCGACGTGCCGACTAGCCCGCTCGGTCGAGCGCTGCGCCGCAAGCGCAGCGAACCCGAGGCTGGATCCGCGCGCGATCAAGCAACAACACTGCCTTCATCACCAGACGCCCAGCCACCACAAACGAAGAAAGCCTGCACTACGATACTCGCGCAGACTTCACAGCCTCGCGACAAGCCTGATACCCTAGCGGCGCCGGTGCGCGCACCTGCACCCGTCCCCGCTCCGCCGCGAAGGTCTGCCCGCGAGCAGCCCTTTTATGCGTCGATCGCAGCGCCTATTGCGCGCGATCCGCAAACGAAACCCGTTACGCGCCCGCGGAACCCTAATCCGCAGCCTCCGCGCGACAGTGCTGCCGCCGGGGACGAATTAGAGGCATCACCCGACGCGAATGGCCCGCGTTACCCGCCGATTGTGGTCAAGAGCTCCCAGAACTGGGCTAAGCTACTACCATAACTGGCGGAGAATTTGGGGAGCGGGCCCAACGTCCGCGCCTACGGGAACAGAGTGCGCTTCATCCCGGAGGACGTAGAAGAACACCACATCACACCGGAGTTCATAGAAAAGCTCGAGGGGGCAAATTCGTTCACATACACTCCCCCCTCGGAGCAAGGCCTAAAGGTCGCGATCCGCGGCCTTCCACTAGGGATCAGCCCAGAGGACATCATCGAGGCCCTCTGAAGAGAGGGCTTCGTCGACGAATAAACGGCCGACGTGGTAGACCCGGGTGCATTTACCACGCCGTGCTGAAGAGGACGCCCGGGTTAATACCCGCTATCTACAACACCACTACACTGATGTGCATGCCAGCCATCCAGAATTAAACCTGGAGGGGGGAGCGCCAGCTAGCGCAGTGCTTCCGCTGCCAACAGTTCCGACCCTCCTCCCTACAATATCACAGGAGTATTGCCTGCGTCCAGTGCAGGGGGCTACACCCCACCCGACAATGCGACCGCCCAAAGAAGAGCCGGCGACCTGTGCCAACTGCGGGGGCGCCCACTCCGCCAACAATAGAAGCTGCCCCGTGTTTAAGCGCTCAGAAACCGCCGCGCTGGACCCGTTTCCAGGACAACTGGACCCGGAAGATGCAGGCCGGCGGCAGAGAAAACCATGAAAAGCGCAGGGGCGTCCTTGATGGTCCCCGCCAATGAAACCTCCAAATTAGAGACTGCCTCCCCGCAAGAAGCCCACAGAATAAGGACCAAGTGTGAGCAACAAAACGGGCGCCTACTAAACGAGATCATAAAAGAGCTGAAACGCACTGAACTCGCCACCACCTCTAAATCCTAAGACCGCCTGAGACAACAACAAGATAGACAGAGACCGCCGATACACGAGACAACAGATTACCGCCCGAAGAGGGCGGAAGATGACCACAGGGGCAAGCCGATTTCGTTTCAACCCCCGCAAATAAAACCCTCTCGTCGCTACGGGAGGAGAGCGATGCTTCAGCCAGAGGGTCACCCTGCTGCTGATTCCCCGCACGCCCTGTAAAGGGTGGGCGAGAAGAAACCACTGTGTGTGCCCTGAGACAACTTGTATGAAAATATTAATGATCAATTCGAAAACGCGTTTTCGAAATATCTGTCGGTTTAACTGTCTATTTGCCCCTCCGTAGCAATTGAAACCGATTTTGATAGGACTTACATAGGCAAATAGAAAACGTTTAAAGAATAATCTCGTTTACATATATATCATTTCACTATTTCATAGGAGCTAAGCAATGACGACAAAGTTACATTAAAACAGCAAATATAGCCTACGAGAGACGTAATACACATAAACCGAGTGACAGACACCGGCTACTTATCAAATAAAGTTCTATGACTTCGTTACAAAAAAAAAAAACAATTCTCCGGGCCACCAATCATGTAATTATTAAGCATTACAGCTCCGTACTGATGTTAGGTTAATTAAATACTTGTATTTTAAATATTAATAATAAAAATAATACTGAGGGGCCGGTCCGGTGCGGCGCGGTCGTGAGCACTCAACGACCTTCGCGGCTTTCGATTCCGCACTGTCTTACATATACAATTAATTAATAAACGCATACATTATACACAAACACGTTTATGGTGTGTATACTATACATAGTATTAATTCGTAATCGATTCACACCATTTAAATATTATAAATCATCATACTTTTCGTTCGTTTGTTATTTTGAATTGAAAACCGCTTTAGGCGAGTCGAGCGGTAATTTTGGCAGGACATAAACTTATAATTTCACGTCATGACATACGGAGTAAGCGTGAACGACAGTATTGCACTGGCGTCAGAAGAGCAACGCGTAGTACAGCGGACTGTGTAAATTTAATATTGATATTTTCCAGCTCATCATGGTTAACGTTACAATAAATTAAAAAAATATATAATTATTACTCTGAGTGTCAATAGATGGGAAAACCAGACTAATGTTAATAATTTCAACAATACAAATTATTAAATGTTGTCACATCACAATTAATTTAAAAATTCAAAACTGAACACAGTTATTTAATTATTTTGAATGTTTAACTTCTATCAGCGGTCTTTATGGCTGCCTCGACTTTTTTTATATCATATAGGAGGCAAACAAACATACGGGTCACAAATTGTTAAGTGATCACCACCGTTCATAGACACTAGCAACCCCAGAGGAGTCGCTAGTGCGTTACCAGCCTATGTTTGAGGGAATGGAGAGAAAGGGGGAGGGGTTAGAGGATGGGAAGGGGAGATGAATCTCCGGCGCTCTCACTGACCGAACGAAACGCAAAAATGCAAGCACTGTTACTTCACGTCGGTTTTCTGTGAGAGGGTGGTGCTCCCCCGGACGAACCGACCCATTCATAGTAAACCAGTAATAGCTTCAACGTGGGTCTACCATCTACTTTCTACTTTACAATTATGGAAGTGAAACTTCTGATGCCACGGTAGGGAAAAATTTTCGTTACGCGTTAAACATAAAACAGATATGAATTTGTGTGTATGTGTAAATATGTATACGTGCCTGTGTTAGTAGTGTACAAAAATGTATAAACGTATAGTTATATGTATTTATACTACGAGATTACATATAATATACGAGTATATACTTGTACATACTGATATACGAACTGTTTCTTTTATTCTTATTTGCGTATATAAGTAATGAATTATTTTCTTTAATCTCCTCGTGGGTTTAAACCGTCCCTTATTATCAAATTAAATTGTTAATTTGGTAACAACACCTATTAAAAGAAACAAAACCGAATTTACTTTTAAAATCATTATCTTTTAAAGTGTCTCATACATTTTAAGAAAATTACACATATACAATTTAAGCAAATTACCTCTATTATGACTAGTAACATAAACCTTTGAATATATTTAATCTCACGTCATTGCACTTGTATATTCTTTCTAAATAACCTCAATTTGTTCGGTATATTTTGATATATTCTTCGGCTTTTTCCGTGGGAGGTTGAACCTCCCTAACCTTTCAATACGACCCTGCGTCTAACCGTGACCTTATACGTAGAGTTAAGGCAATCAACACTTGAAAGTTTACTATAGGAAACCTCTAAATCATTGGTCTTGTGGTAAATAGTTAATCGTTATTGAATATTCATAACTACATTGATTCCTTTACAACAATTGAATAACTCTACATTTAGTATTGATTACCAAGAAATTGCTAAACGTTCAAATAAAATGTAACCTTTTGAACTTAACACTAACTTCTGTTAGCGACTTCGTTCGCGTGGAATCTCTTAAAAGGAAAAAAGCCTGGGTATGTGAAGGAGAGGAGAGGAAGAGTAGAAGGAAAGGAAAGGGGAGGGTAGATGGGTCTCCGGCGCTCTCACGGACCGAACAAAACGCAACAATGCAATTACCGTTCCTTCATGTTGGTTATATGCGAGAGGGTGGTACTACCCAGGCCGAGCCGACCCATTCATACTGAAACCAGTAATAGCTTCAGAGTAGCTATACCACCGTATAAGTGAAGTGTCTCCCATTTTCTTGTTCGTACGTTGCGATAACTCCGGCCAGTTAGTAGTAGAATAATTTGTTGTCGATTGCGTAAATATGATTATTACATTACATTACATTACATTATTAGTTATTGCGATAAGGATCACGCATATTAGACACACTAGTTATCATCTATTAGAATTTGAATACAGTCACACTAGCCGCCGGGATACTAATAATTAGAGAAATAAGTCACCGATCCAATATATTTAGGTATGCAATTAGGTAACTAGGATATAAATGTACTTATTTGAAATTCCGATGTGTTAACAAAAAATGTGTTCGGTTTTATAGCTTATGTATAAATACAATGGGTATATTGTGCTATTCAGGTAACAAAAAAATAGGTAGAAATAGATATAGCTTATAGATATACTTCATGTTTTTTCCTTCATCCAATCTCTAAATGATTACTAAATATGTATAGTAAAAGGTTTTTTTATGAGTATTTTATTCGAAATCGTGAGATCCTTTTATATAGTTGTGAAAATAAACAACGATTATGTTATTAACATTTTAGACACGGATCTTTTATATGCTTAGTTATTACTTTTAAATTAACATATTCGAAGAAATAATCAATCTATATATAAATAAAATTGGAATGTCTTTTCTTTCGTCGGACTAAACTAAGAAACGGATGAACTGATTTGGGTGATTCTTTTAGTGGCAGACAAAAAGACGGAGTATTATACAGAGTGGATTTTTAATGCCATCTGGAGGAAACTACTGTAAATAATAGAGATAGCAAATTTTACCCCAAAGAAACATTCCTTTATTTTTGAAAAGAAATAAAACTGCACTCAAAGACTTTCGAAAATTCTCTTGCTTCACCCGGGAATCGAACCGACTAAAATGTGTATAAATTACACCTGTAATTTTATTGCATCGATAGTCAGGGTCAGTCACAAATGAAATCTCTCTAACACACTTGGTAAATTTAATGAAAGGAAAACTATGTTATATTTAAATGGTGGTAGCGCCACGCTGAAGCTAATTACTGCTTTCAGCATGAATGGGTCGGCTCGTCCGGGGTAGTACAATCCTCTCAATAAACACCGACGTGAAGTAACAGTGCTTGCATTGTAGCGTTTCGTTCGATCAGTGAGAGCGCCAGAGATCTACGTCCTCTCTCTCCCTCTCCCCCTTCCCGAAACACAAGATGGCAACGCACTTGCGACTCGTCTGGTGTTGCTAGTGTCTATGGACGGTGGTTGTCACTTAACATCAGGTGACCCACCTGTCCGTTGGCCTTCTATGATAAACCAAAAAAAAATTAACTACCTACATAACAAGGATGACTGAAGAAGGTATGGATGGATTGTGTGATACATAATTGTGTATGAAAGGTGTGAAAATTGAGATGATATCTGATAGGGGACAGTGGAAGAGAGAAACATGTTGTGAGGACTCGACATCGAAGGAATAATGGTAAGAAGACTATGAGAATATTAACTACGGCATCTACATTTACTCTTTACATAAGGAAAGGCTTTTCATAATGACAAATTTCGAATAAAAAGCAACATTACAAAAATCGCAGTCGAAGTTGCATGCGCCAACTACAATAGTTTAAATTATTATCATAATAATGAAATCTAAGAATCTGTGTATTAATGAAAAAAAAATGTCTGTAAAAAATATGCAGGAAAAACATTATATAGTATTTCGTTAAAGGATACAATAGCAGGCTATCGAGTAAGCACTCGTACTAAGCAGATTATAATAATTTGAAATTATATATTGCGTGTAACATCTATTTTATATCTATACTAATATTATAAAGAGGTAAAGTTTGTGAGTTTGTGACGTTGTAGGGTAATCTCAAGAACTACTGATCCGATTTGAATAATTCCTTCAGTGTTATATAGTTCATTTATCGAGAATGGTTATAAGCTATATATCATCACGCTAAGCCCAATAGAAGTGGAGCACCAATGAAGAATATTTCAAAATCAAGACAATGATACTCTGCCAAGACACCTAATGATACTCTGCTTTTGCAGCAAAATGTTGACCGTCTTGCTGTTTGGTGGCAAGATAATAAGATGGACCTAAATGTAGACAAATGCTACTTTATACATTTCTCCAGAGAAAAAAAGCAATCCTAATACTAATTATAAACTTAATTAATTATCTCAATGAAGTAACGTTCATAAGAGACTTGGGGGTTAAGTTAGATAACAAGTTACAGCTGAATAAGCACATTGATAATATATTTATCGAAGCCTTTAAGTGGCTGGGTTTTGTTTTGCGTAATTGCAGGGTTTTCAGACATCCTAGAACGAAGATAGTATTGTACAATTCTCTAGTACGAAGCCATTTGGAATACTGCAGTGTCGTATGGAATCCCTTTTACGAGGTTTATAAGAAAAGGATCGAGGGTGTTCAAAAGCGCTTCATGTGGCATTTGACCTTCTCTTGTAATTTAGCAAAGGCTATCCACTCGTATTCTGATCGGCTCAGCCATTTCAAAATCAAGTCGCTGTCCGAACGTAGACGCACTTTCGATCTCCTTTTCTTGTACAAATTAGCGAATGGCTTACTCGACGTTCCCTATCTCCTGTCAAATCTCAACTTTGCTATACCCACGAGACTCCCTAGATCTACAAGACTTATAAGTATCATCAAAGAAACACACAGTAATTCTAACCTAGGTAAAAACGCACCACTTAACAGATTAACTCGTGAGTTTAACAGCACATCGAAACAAAATACAAATGTTGACTTATTCGCAGCAAACATCACTATATTTAGAAAGGAACTAAAAGGTGAAATTGTTTAATTATTATTACCCGCATTCTCATTATATTACATTAAATCTTTGCTATTTCTTTTAATTTTAACTTTTCCAATTGATCATAGAAAATTCTGCTTCAAATCTCAAATGACTCTTAGGTGTAAAGTTTTTGTTTTTCTGCCTCAATCATTTTAACGTAGGACAGCTAACAATTATTACAATATCTAACCCACTGAACTTCATAATTTCATATTGTAACCCTAACTGTTTGCTCACTGTCATACAAAGCATGCAGTCTACACCTCTAATTACGATAACATTTACCGTTACAAAGTGTGCACGTCTTATTTTACTAATGATCAGTTTACATTGTGTTGGCGTTCAACAAATAAATAAATAAATAAAATCGGAGTTTTTTTCCTCTTGAGAGCTTCCGCTGCGTGATAGAATTAAAGAATATCTTTATTCCACGCGAACGAAATCGCGGGCAGGGGCTAGTATAGGTATAAACTCGGAGACTCGGTGGTCTGCCCTGATATTAAAAGAAATATCCTACAATCAGATCGCATCATCACCTAGCGGGTCCAATTGTGTATCGAAGCCATTCTCGAATCCACGAAACAAACACAAAAACCTCCATCAAAATGTGTCTAGCCGTTTAAGAGGAGTTCATACATACAGATAGAAGAATTATTTATATCTATAATGATAGGCAGAGAAGTTAAAGTACACCTTCATTTGTTTCACGAATTTTCTTTATTCATTTTACATTAATTTATTAAACCTGAATTTTTTTTTAATTATGGTCGAATTTAGAGCGCCAGTTAGTATGAGTGCCTCATTGTAATCTATACTAATATTATAAAGCTGAAGAGTCTCTTTGCTTGGTTGAACGCGTTAACCTCAGGAACTACTGTTTTGATTTGAAAAACGATTTGAAATAACAGTAGTGAACGATCAGTACCAGCCTGTCTCTCCAAATAGAGCGTGCTCACACCCACGCCCGCGTAACCATTACGCCGCCGTGGTTTGGGGGTAAATTTCGCTCCCGCACACCAGACTAGGCCCCCCTCGGCAACGACTTAAGCCTAGGTTCGTTCCCTCGGCGTGGAGCCCTTGAGTACGCTACTCGCGTGATACGGTGATACTAAATCTTGCATTACTGCGACAACATTACACATATCGCCACCACACACGTGCACGCACACTTGCTTACACATGAAAGTGGAAGGGTTTTATTTTTCCCTTACTGAACTGAAATAGTTTAGAAAAATTATCCAACACAAAATACATATAAGAGTTGTCGAGGTATGTATGCTTGGTACACATATATGTTTCAATAACTCATATAAGTATGAATATGTAGCTTAGCTTAGGTTAGCTCAGATGGAAGACAGGTAGGAGGAGGCGGCAGTTTGACCGCGCACAGGTCCGGCGGACAAGGGAGACGGCCGGTGTGTACCCGGCTGTCTTCCATACAAGACGAGGCCCGGCGGCAGCGCTTTTGCTGTTGGGCCTACTGCTGGGGCGGCACGATGAACTCTATAGAGATCTCCATACCATACCATACCATACCATAGCGTACACCGTGGGGTTTTAGTCCGTGCGAGTCGGACATAACCCACCCTCTCCCCCGTGAGGGTGGATATCCATAAGGGATTACTCCACTTAAAAAAAAAAAAAAAAAGATGGGTCGCGAATTGCATGTATCAGGCAAGAGCCCAAGCCGAGGTGTGCCGTGCACCCTTGAGCTAGTTGTCAAATAAAATCGGCTGAGTGCCCTAAGTGTTTGCCTTAGTAGTCCTGTGAAGCTGTTAAGACCTTTCTAGGTCAATAGCGTAGTCACTTCGGAAAAAAAAGCAGATAAAGTCGCCGGAACAGTTAGTAGACCAATATACTGAAATATAATACTGAAAAAGCACAGTTAGCTTATGAGTTATTTATTTACCGCACAAACTTTTCCTCGAGTTCAATCGAGTCGGCAACTCATTAGCATGACCCTCCAATAAATCAACTTTTCCTCAGTACGACGCGACGCCTGAGTAGAACACAAACGCGGATCTGATTTCTAATCAAAATGTAAATCAGTTCAACTTGTCACTACTATATAAATAGAGTGAAAACGTATTGTTTCGATTCCGTCGTCGTGTTTGTTACTAGCTGATACACGCGGCTTCGCCCGTGATGTTTGTTAACTTTAACAATATATTTTATAAAAGAAAAAAAGTTGAAACGTCATAAGGACTACCACAGCATGTGATAACTCAAAACAAAGGAATTACTATGTTCTATTTCAAGTTTTTAAATCTATTATGTTTGAATTATTAAAATTTCTCAATTAAAATTATTAACATTAAGTCTGATTTTCACATCTATTGGCTCTGCGAGAAAAAGCTATATATATACATTTTTGTATAGTATATTAATCAATGAAACATTGATGGTTGCACAAGCTCAATACAAAATACGCGTTTTTAGTCAAGTCCAACCGCAAGACGTAATGCGCATGTCGAGGTCATCAGTGACGCGAACCCATTAGTTTTCTCAACCAATTTTTATTTTAATATTTCAAAGCGGCTGATACAGTTTAAAAAAAAAATCACAACAAAGATATACGAGTACTTAGAAGATTCCTTTTAAATAATGTTATCTGCCTACTCCCGCCATCCTGCGCATGCGCATCAAACCGCTTACCCCCATTTCTTCACAGCAAGAAAACACATATCACTGAACTAACTAAAGATCGTAGTTTCTTGAAACCTTAATAACTGAATAAAAAAATAAAAATATCGTGTAGTTATGATTCTATATAATGATCAAGCGTAAATTATGATTAAAATTGATTGAAACGTATTGTATGTATTGTACTGTATTGTTTTTGCTTGACGGACACTCAACGACAGACTTCTATGATTGCATCTATACACATGGTGTAGTTGCAATATTCTTTTTTTTGTCTGCGAACAGTTATTACTATAACAGTGGTGATTTGTCATATTTATTACTATCCTACGAGCACCATTAATAGCTTGCTTGCACTCGGTTTTATAACATTATTTTAGCGTTACATGTAGCAAGAATAACAAGGGGTGTGTCTCTCTTCATTTACAAGTTAAACATATCAAATAATATTCCAATTTGTTTTTCTCTTAATTCTACAAATGATATCTGAAATAATATATATATCTTGTTTTTTATTACTTTAATATTAATATTGATACATGTCAATTATAGAAATCGACAAGTATCTAAATAGAATCAAGTTTCTAAACTATTTTTGATTCGAGTTACATACATTTAAATTTAAACTTAGTATCGCTTTTATTATAGTAACTAAACGACTGAAATAAATGTTAATAACTAAAATTATAAATACGAATGTGTGCTTGTTTATAACGCTTTTAGGATTTAACTATTCAGACTATCATAATAAATTCGTCATAGACACAGCCAGCGGTACAAAAAATAACAGGGTACTGTTCGTTCCGAAAAAAGCCGTATCCTCGAAGGATAGATAAAGCTACATAACGTGAGCGGAGTCACGAGAAAAGACTAGTTATATAGTTATATATAACACTGATAGATTATCGAATCTTAAACGGATCTTCTTTTCCAGATTCTATATCTACAGGTACTAATATTATAAGGGGTAAAGTTTGTGACGTTGTGAGTTTGTGACGTTGTGAGTTTGTGACGTTGTGAGTTTGGAACGTTGTGAGTTTGGGACGTTATGAGTTTGGGACGTAGTGAGTTTGGGACGTTGTAAGGGGGTAATCTCAGGAACTACTCGTCCGATTTTAAAAATTCTCTCAGCGGACTTAAATTTTGTACCTATGTAGTAGATATGATTTTCGGTTGGCACCGACTTCCAATATATATCTAAGTAGCGAAAATAATCATAGATTTTATTTAATTTGGTTAATTTAATAATATATTTATTTTTCACTTTTCAGTGCTTTATAAGTTTTTGATATCGAAGTCGGTTCAATTTTTTTTGTAAAAATTTTTATTTTTCCATTTTTAGTGTATATAAATATATTTTATACGGTTTTAATTAATTATAAAATAAGGAAGGTTTAGTGGTTTTAAGAATCTTAATCTATATTAATCCTTCCGCAACGCTTACGCTCTTACTTTGATTATAGCTGCGGTCTTTTTGATAACAGTTGTATTTTATGTGAAGTGGACAACAAATAAAGGTGAATATCTGGAATTCGTTCATAGTGATGGTAATTAGACTTCTAGTAGCTAGGTTAGCTAGTAGACTACCTATATATAAGCGGTTACCTGTATACCTGTAATATTTATAATAATACCGACAGGTCTGAACAATAACTAAAAGAATAAAGAAAAATATAAAGTGGCTTACCACCATTTTTCTAGTACATGACTTTTATTTAATTTGATACAGATGTAATTGTTCTTCAGAAGTTCATAACTTGACAAATAAACATGATATTACACAGTACTAGATCTAACTGGTCAAATTAGGTTGATTGTGAACGAATTTCAGAACCTCATCTTTCCTAATGTCCGCTTCACGGGAATTGCCTCAACAGTCATAATCCTACATGTAAGTCCTCGTCAAAACGAGTCATATATACCCAAACACAAGATAGTTGCTGTAAGCCGTTGAGGAGTTCCATTCTTCATTTTCATGATCAATTCAGGATTGATTAAATGATATTCTTATCATTACAACAGGTTGTTCCAAGTTTTCATTGAAATTAGCTTATAGGGAAGTTCATTTATTCATATAAGCTTTATTCATCCCTTTATTTTCAACCCTTCTGGTTGGATTTTTTTGTTAATTTCAAGTACACGAAAATACGTAGACACGAACTGGGTGAAAATCAAATAAACGATATTTAACCCCCTTAGGGGATGAATATTTTATTCAAATTTATATGGGACCACCTTGGAGTATAGCCGAATCAAACAAAAAAAGAATCATTAAAATCGGTTCACAATTGACGGAGATATCGATTAACATACATTAAAAAAAAAAACATACAACCGAACATAGAACCTCCTCCTTTTTCGAAGTCGGTTAAAAACTGGTAAGCAATCATAGTTAAAGCATTTTTACTAAATAAGATATAAGAAACATACAAACAAACAAGCTACTCTACGGTCATCGGGAAATACGAATGACGTCATCGTCGTACGTATAAATACCGACAAATACGAACCAAATAGGTTAAGGATTAATTTAAAACAAATAAATATAGCTTTTACGAGCGCATTGCGAATCCTGTTTATCTTTCGAGGATTACTTACGTTAATACGACTTCACCAATACAGATACAGGAATTCGTTCGAGGTTTAATGGATATGATGAGAATTTTTTAACCAATATCATACAAGGTCTGATTGAGATAAAACATTTATAATTGATAGATATTTCGCAAATAGAACAGTTATTAATGTAGTGGGCGACGTTCTTCAAGTGTGGTAACCTAATTTATTGTTTTTTTTTTTTAATTTTGTAGTACATTTATTTTAATTCATTCTAGTATTTATAAGAACTTAAGAGATCATTTGTGTTTTGATTATTTTAAGGCGCTAACGGTTGAAACAATTAGTTTTATTGCATTTTATATACAATTTTTGTTTTTCGAACTGATTACGCTATTGACCTTGGAAGGCCTTTACAGCTTCACCGGACTATCGCATTTTATATAATTTACAGCTTTAATATTAAGGAAGATTATGAAACAGTTAACATCATACTAATATATCTTTTTATATATATTATAGAAGGCCAACGAAAAGGTGTGTCATCTGATTTTAAGTGATCACCACCGTCCGTAGACACTAGCAACACCAGCGCTCTCGCTGACCGAACAAAACGCATCAATGTAAGCACTGCAACTTCACGTCGATTTTTTATGAGAGGGTGGTACTATACCGGACGGGCCGAAACATTCATGCTGAAACCAGTTATAGCTTCAGCGTGGCTCTACCACCTACACCTACGGAATAATTATCATATAAAATATACCGAAATAAAAATTTAAGAATGCCTGACAAGAACCGATCATTAATTGGGAAGGGCGAACTGTGAATGCTCGTGGAACCATTCCACGCGACTCAGTCGTGTAATCATCTCTCTACACAACAGATATGGTTTATAGGGAATTTATTTAAACTAACCTGACTACATAGACAGTGGTCCAATATTTAAAAAAATAAACACCAATGAAACCTTAGTGCAGAATAAGTATAGCATGATTTCTAACATCTCAACCGAACGTATATTTAGCAATAGTTGCCTATACTAAGAATAATGTTTTATTCTAAGGACTCACCAATATCTTCACACCTAATTTCTCGGTAATCTTAAATCATATTCATAACCTCGCGAGTGTTAATTAATAGTCATCGTGTAGGTCTTTCTAGGTCAGGTTATGAGGCCAAAGTTCACACTCGCACCTCAACTTGTCGCAAACGCTTAATAAGCGTTTAAAGAATATTTCAGTACATAATTCTTATTAATTCACGTCTAGACTGGCTGAAACTAATCACATTATATACACAGAATACGTTATTCAACAGCCTTGTCCTTAATTCACTTAATATTAGAAATTCTAAATATAAGATAAAAAGATTCGAATGCTGTACTAGTTATCTCTATTTACAACGTAAATATTCACAGCATTTATGTCAATATCGAGCGTATAGTAATAAAATATATAGATCACTCGACTACATTATTACTATTACTAGCTTCAGCATGAATGGGTCAGCTCGCTCGGGGTAGTACCACCCGCTGACAGAAACACACACGTGAAGTAACAGTGCTTGCATTGTTGCGTTTCGTTCGGTCAGTGAGAGCGCCGAAGGCCTATCTCTCCTCTTCCTTCCCCCCCCCCCCCCAACCCAACACAGGCTGCAAATGCACTTGTAATTCCCCTGGTGTTGCAAGTGTCTATGGACGGTGGTGATATAAAACAGTATTATGATGACTGTGACGTGGTAACTATAGTCTGACTGCATAGGTACGTGGTCGGGACTGAGGCCAAACGGACTGTGTCAGACGCACATGAGATAAAGATGGAATTTTAATAGTGTAGTCATATCGAAAAAAAAAAAAAATTCCAAGAATTAAAGATGCTATTCATTTATATTGTTCTTTATTTGTACTTATTTAAAAATCATATTGGACGACAACAAGGATTGGCTGTAATTATACTCGTATATATACAGCTTCAACAAATCCTGCCTTGATATCGTAAGATATGTCCGACACTACGAATCTCATGTGAGTTCTTTCCCCTCCACTCTCCACTTCCCCGCGCGTACCTAAGACGTGGTGAAGCGGGTTCGGTCAGATTTTATTAATAAGTGTTCGATTGTTCTATTGAACCGTTATCCCCTCGGGTGTTTTTTAAGAACCACATCTCAAAGTGATAGGCCATATTTTTAAATTTCGAACAAATCTATCCGTTGGACAATGAATCATAAAGTCAACATTTATTTGTATGGAGCTTAAATGTTAATGGTTTTTTACAGTCCATAGGTAAAGATTCTGTGAAGTTTCACCACAAATGATTCGGTTAGAATAAAATTATCAACGATAATTATAACTTACAATACTGTATTACAGTTATAAATGGAGTATATCAATCAGTTTGGACAAGTGAAGGCAATAACGCACTTTAAACATATTGTGAATTCGTAACGCTTTCAGATTTTATACAGAGCGGGGCAATCGTTTTTTGGGGTTGCAAGTACACGATAAAAGTACCATTCCGGAAATTATACTAGATTTTAACACAAAAATATATTAAAGTATTATAATCAATTTTTAAATTTTAAAACAATTTTAAAAGCCTATTTTTAAATTAACATTTATCTTAGTTACTACAAATTCATTACGTCTTCGCGTAGTCCTTTTTTTTTATCTTATTTTTGGCAATCAATCATTTAGATTATTACTGCCATTGTCACGTACTCAATAATATTACAAGCATCGTGCAATCACTTCAATAATAAGCGTCGTGTCAGTCAATATTCTAACAAGATGGTGGATCCCTTGTTAAAACCTTCCACGGAGTTTTTGTGGCATCTCAGAATTTCATGCTCCGTGGTATTATTTTCCATTCACTTCACTTATGTACAATAAACTAACTATATTACGCAAAACACCACCAAATTTGCAAAATATAGAGTCTAATAACACAAGATTATAAATAAAATATAAAATCCACTACATGACAGACTGAGATCCCGCCAAAAACTCCCGTAGTCCTTTGTTTATATTTCAATGTTAAACGTTTGACCTCTATGTATAAGTATATATATTTATCTATCTAATACCTTTAAACGAGCAATTCTTGTATAATTTTATATTTGTATATATTCAGGATCTCGGAAACGGCGTCATCTATTTCCGTGAAACTTAGTTTGTACTTAGTGTGTGGGTTTACGGGACAATAAATCGATCTAGCTAAATTTCATTCATAGAAAACTTTTTTATCTGAATTTTCAGGCAATAACAACAAAAGAGATACCTTTTTATTTTTTTGGTAACATATGCTAATTTTGTGAGCCAAACAGTTTATTTTAATTTAAAGATGTTTTTTAAAGAACCGACCTAGGCTCAGTCGTCCAGGTACTTACTTTAAAAGAAAGTACTGCAAATTAAACTGTTTAATATAAGCGAGGGTAGAGTATACCGATCAAAAGAAGCCTGAACAAAAGTTTTATATATACACGCATCGCAATACTGTGATGACGCAGCACAGATAAAAACTTACCGTTTTCACAAAATAAAACACGAGAAAATATAATTATAGTATATGTAGTAATATAGAATTTGCAGGACGTTTATGGGACAATTAGCAGTTTTAATCTGTATTATAGCGGTATTCTTTTCAAATAAAAAAGTGAGATATTTAAAACAGAAATTCAAGAAATTTACACAATTTACAATAATGTTGGCAACACTGTTTGTGATGTCCGCGGTAGAACACTTGGACGTGCGCCAATAGCTTTATCCACTCAATCTTTAATGCATTCGAGACTATTTTATTGTGCTATTACGTAATCACTGTAAGAGATAAGCTACTTTTGATAACGTGTTTATTATAAATTCATTATCAATGTATCATTTTGTCAATGTCAACACGGTCCATCTTAAAAAAAATACTACCCTAATTTATAAATTTAATTTTTGAAGTGAAAAATTTCTTTTTGCGCTTTGAGCTGTATTTTTTTGACAAGAGGTAAATTTATAATGTCGCGTCATGATAGTAAGCGTAACTGACCGTATTGCGCTGGTACGGCTTGCGTCAGTCTAGCTACGCGTAGCATGAAAGAGCCTGTGTACATCTAATATTCTGTAATACTCTGTAGTCCGGTGAAGCTGTTAAGACCTTGCTAGGTCAATAGCGTAGTCAGTTAAAAAAAACATCTAATATTGATATTATGTATTGAGATTGTGCAGCGCATCATATCAACTGTAAAAAAAACTATATAACTATTATTCAAAGTGCCAACATATGTGACAGAGAAACTAATGTTAATACTTTCAATTTACAAATTATGAAGTTTAAATAATTGCTACTATAAATCATTTAAAAGTTCAAAAGTGAATACATTTTTATTTCTATTGTTTTGATTTTTCACTTCTATCCGTAGTCTTTATGACTGCCTCAACTTCTGAAGTTAAAACTTCTTTAGGCGCACTGAGCTGACAGGAAAACATCTCTGAACACGGAGTGGTTACAATTGAAATTGTAGCTTCGTAAAAGTTTAATAACTCTCTATTAAATGAAACTCCGTAATATTTTTTATTCTCGATTTGACTACGCTATTGACCTAGCAAGGTCTTAACAGCTTCACCGGACTACAAATATTTATAGATATAATATTTATTAGATAACGATCAAGTGACTAAAAATTGAAACAAAAAAAAGCGAAATATGTCTAGTAATTTGAAAATGAATGTTCATATTTCAAACGTAATATAAGCTTTTTTTAATAGAGAAGACAGGTTAAACTAAAACTGTTAAGACATTTATATACAAGTGAATATTTAAATTATTTTAACGTTAACCCATATTATAGCTTTACTCTCTTAATGTAAAACAAATATATAATATCATTAAGTTAGAAGGAGAAATAATATAATCTTAGGGCTGTACGGTATGACCGCCAAACCAGGAATTTTAATAATTATCAACCGACTTTAGCTATTATTGCGCGGCAGGCAGCGTTCCCACTAGAATGTTGCGCAAATGTGCCTGGAAAATTGCCTAGCGCGGAGTTAAGAAACAAACATACTTCTTTGTTTGTAATAAATTACTAGAATTGGATGTTTGTGTTATAACTTAACGGTCGACTCACAAGAGCAGACAGAACCCCTATCATTTTCAAGTAGTATTATTTCTTAAATGCGATTTCATATTTATTGACGGGGTAACTATAACTTATATTATTACCTTGTATAAATATAACAATTTAATTATTATGAATAAATAGAAAACAGAACGGATACAATAAGGTCATAAATAAACATTTTATAAGAATTTATAGAAGTAATTAAAATTTGTCCCCAAAACAGTGCCGGTTAAACAAAATTAATGGTCGTAAACGTTAACAATTTTCCAGGCGGCGCGGGCGGCAACGCGGCCGCGACTCTCGCTGTCAGCGGCGATATTTCAAGATAAGCCAGTTCGGCGAACGCCTCGCTTCTGTGCCTCGTTCCCACGCGATGAACAATCTCACTTGTATTGTGCCTAAAGGATTATCGAGCGATTCGCGTAATGAACATCTTTATATCGACGTGTATTTAGAGCAAACTAAGCCGTATTAGTAATTAACGTCGTACTTAGAATCTAATAGATACTTCGTACGAATAACCTAGATAATTATTAATACTGTTGTTTCTATCAGAAACATTCGCCTCAGGAACGGACTATATAAAAAACCAAACGAAGAGTAATAATAATGTTTTAAATAAAACATTAAAAGAAAATTATTATTTGATTTTTATAAAATATACCAGGATTATATGGCGAGAAAGGAGTAACGGAACCTACCTCAAGCAAGGCAGCGTCAGCGGTTTACTAATCGCGGTCTTCGACCTGCGCGATGAGTGCGACGCGTTCCGTCTCGATTTACGAAATCTCCTGTATTTCTCTGCGTGCCTGGTACTTTCGCGTCCGCGGAAACGTTCTCGTATCGCATACATTGAAATTTTTATTTTACAAAACTTAAGTAAGGTACTTTAAATATTTTTTTATACAACTATGACCATATCTAATGGAACATAGCGAGTAGAACAAACTGAAATAATAAATTGAATTTAATACAAAGTCATCAGTAATACGAGCTAGGCCGAGTTCATGTTGCTTTTAGCTTTGCTAAACACGCTACGTGATATCCATTCGTCACAAACGAAATTAATTGAGCTGAACGATCGATATACGATTGAGCACGGACGTCGCTTGTGAAACAATAGACATGCTCACTACCGCTTCTAAGTCGTCTTTAGACGGCGAATAATAAACAGATGTCGAAACAAATTGTGAATTCACGCAGCCGACTTAATAAAATTTCGAATGGTTTATCAATTTATTTGTCCCATTTTTATCCAATTACACAAATGTTATTATTTATTCAAACGTAAACTATATACACTATGATTGTTTAAGTAACACGTACCGTTTAGTGTTGAAGTTTTAACAATTAAAACTTTCGACTAATAGCAGGTGGTAATTTTCATTGCTTGGATTCGAACTGAGTTATGTAACAGCACCTGAAGAATTGTTTGATTTTTGACATCAATCGAGTACATTAATGAACTAAGTTTAATCTATAAGTATCAATAATTCGTAGTATTTATTCACGTCCTTTGTTTTTTGTGTTTTTAGTATCGATGCCGATTCTTTTCGACAGTAATAAGTAATCTAAAGTATCTTAATCATGTTTTTTTCTGTATACTTTAACGCTATAGCAAGTTAAATAGTATTATTTTTGCAATGAACTTGAATAATTCGTTACATAAGCATTATCGCGTCTAGCCTAATAATGACTTGAATTTAGTTACAATTTTAGTTGACAATGAAATTTAAATTATGCATATTATTTTAAATTTCATAAATCAACAACATTCTTCTACAACAACTTCTTTGCATGGCTCACCCTACACACTTGAATACACATTACAGTACACCGAATACAACCACAGTAATGCACATGTTCTCACTATCGCAAAGGTTTCTCAAACAGACATGTAGATTACATAACACACAACATTTAAATACATATTCATATTCGTACAAAAACGATTTAAATGTCAACGAGAGTTTCTTTTAAATCAGAAAATATATATACAACTAGTTTTTAGTCGCGGATTCGCTCGCGTTAATATATATTTGTGCAATGCCTCGGTAATAGTACTTGTTTTCTAGTATGTAATACATACTGGTTGTACAATAAACAAATTAACTCGCATCCGAGTTTATAATATTAGGCAGGAAGTAAGGACCGAAAACCGATCTGATCTGACCGCTCTGTTTATTTTTATTTTTAATTAAATTGACTTAAAAAAAATTACGTTTAATTTTTTAGAAAATACGCAACCGTCTTTAAAACAATTATTATAATGCTTTCGCGTTTACAGCAATGATACTATATACAAAAAACTGTAGATACGTTACCTATATGATATTTTGACAAAACAAATGGCACGATAACGCTAAACTGTCTTAGATACAATGTGGAAGTAAGATGGAATATTCTCAATGCCGGTGGTGAAAAAGAAATAGTTATATGAGGGGTATAGAATCAAATGCAGCTAGTTGCATGTTTTTTTAAATATGAACTGTGAATGCAAAAATAAACGTCTGTCAATTGTCTACAACCTTAACTTATAATTTTACATCAAAACCAGCTCACAGTAATACAAAAATCAGTCTAAAAATCTCTATTGGGATCAAAGTCATCTTAAAATCGGCTGCAAACATCGAAGACAGCTTAAATCTCGGTTACGCTCTTAGCTGCATTTGATTCTATACCCCTCATATATTGTTTAGATACTGGTGGATTGACGGGGCAGTCATAAAAAATAAGCAATTTAGTCAAATTTTAACAAGGCGCTGTTTATGACGTGTTTATTTGTAGGTGGTAGAGCCTCGCTAAAGCTATTACTGGTTTCAACATGAATGGGTCGGCTATCTTGGGATAGTACCACCCTCTCATAGAAAACCGACTTATAGTAGCAGTGCTCGCATTGTTGCGTTTCGTTTGATCAGTGAGAGCGCCGGAAGCCCACCTTCCTCTCCCTCCTTCCCATACCCATTCCCCCAAATACAGACTGGCAACGACCTTGCGACTCCCCTGGTGTTGCAAGTATCTATGGGCGACGGTGATCACTTAACATCAGGTGACTCGCCTGCTCGTTTGCCTCCTATGACAAAAAAATCTACTGCTTTTTAGTTATAGTATAATTGGTTTATAGTGCATATAACATTAATGTAATCATTCTTTTATATATACTTTTTTTTTTCTCGAACTGACTACCCTATTGACCTGGCAAGGTCTTTACAGCTTCACCGGACTACTTATATATACATAATAATAGCAATTCTTAACGAACGTACATCTTTTATACATGCAAGTGGTACGAAATTGCAACTGTGTAGAGACTGCTATAAATTAGGTGTTGTTACACCCGTTACAGTGGCTCAATTAATTCTGGTTTATCTGTGAAAACAAGATAACAAATCAGTTATAAATTCAGGAGGTCCATTATGTTTGACCGTGGAGAAAGTTAAAAGAAATCTCCAATTTCAATCGCATACGTAACAGAACGAGTTATAACATAAAAAGATCGTATATACGTAGTGCGTACGAGGCGACGCGACGAGGTATAACGGTGCGCGTCCGTCGGCGCGACTCTCGCGGTTCGGCGCGCGAACAAGTCACGGTTCGCGTTATCCGGCCGCGGTCACACTCGGCCGTGTTGCGCACCTCCGCGCCGCGCCAGCACCGACAATAGCAATCATTTTTTTTTCAAAACGACTACGTTATTGGCCAGACGGGTCTTCACAAGTCTTCCCCGGACTATGAACGTTTAAGACACTTCGGCGTTTGGCAACAAACTCAAGGGCGTTATTAGTGGCCGAACCTCGGCGTTGGCCGTTTTTGTTTACCATATAGGAAACAAACGAACAGGCGAGTCACCTGATGCTAATCGATCACCACCGTCCATAAACGCTAGCAACATCAAGGGAGACGCAACTGCGTTGCCAGCCTGTATTTTGGGTGATGGGGAGAGAAGAGGGGAAGGGAAATGAGCCTTCGGCGATCTTACTGACCGAATGAAACGTAACAATGCAAGCACTGTTACTTCACATGGGTGTTTCTGTGGGTTAGGTGGTTATACCCCGGGCGAGCCGACCCATTCATGCTGAAACCAATAATAGCTTCAGCGTGGATCTACCACCAAAAACTTGTCTTGGATGTAATTTCGCAAATCTGTTTGAGATTTGTGACAATCAAAACGACTAATAATCATATAACTGGAATACCGCAAACTTTATACTTAAGAATACTTCCGTTTTGAATTGGAAACTTCTTTAAGCACATTGAGCGGTATTTTTGGCAGGATTTATTTTTGTCGCAGGATGGTAAACAACCAAGTACGCGAGTTCGAGGCTCAGTGTAAAGCTGACCTTGATACCAAACGCGACCAGTTACAGGCTCGCCCTCCCGCTGCCATAACATATCATTTTGAGAACGGCGTACTCACGTGTCCTCAATGTTCACGAAGTTTCGCCGCGAAGATAGGTTACATAAGCTATCTTCGAGGACACCAGCGCCATTTATAAGTTTAGGGGTCAAAGTGGTCGCCATAGCCGAAACCGGTCGGACCAATCATCATTTGGCATGAGATTAATTTATAATTTAGTGTCATGATATACGACGTAAGTATGGCCGGCCTTATAGCGCTTGTGTCAAAATTAAGCGACGCATAGTTCAAGCAGCTCATTATTATACGTTTGATTGATTAATAGACTTTATAAACGTAGTCCGGTGAAGCTTTAAAGGCCTTGCAAGGCCAATAGCGTAGTCAGTTGGAAAAATAAAGATTTTATAAAAATGTATATCATTATTACCCAGAGCGCCTATAGATATGAAAGTCACACTGATGTTAATGATTTTAATAAACAAGTTATTTATTCCCAGACACTTGCAACAATTATTTTTTACGAAAATCGAAAAAGTGCATTCAAGTTCGATTTACATTTATTTATTTATTTACACATGGATAAAGCAACAGTCGACAATCAACAATAATAATACAATAGCGATAATAAAAAAAAGTAAACTAAACTGAAGACCTAACACGCTTTATCACATAGAAACTTAACTTACACTAATCATAATAATAATAAGAAAATAATAATTGTTTAAATATTTAGATACATTGGATTTAAAAAACTATATATAAAAGAATAAACGAAAAGGTTCAAATAAATTAATTCATTACATTACATTCTTATTATATGTATAGATGAATACTTTTTTCTTGAACCGATTACGCTATTGACCTAGCAACAAGGTCTTAAAAGCTTCACCGGACTACAATATAGATTAATACAACTGTGATGACGCTTTAATAAATGGCTGAGTGCATGCTTGTGGATTTCTTACTTGAGTTAATACATCTAATTTACAATAGATGGTTGTTTTTTTTTCGAAATGACTACGCTATTGACCCAGCAAGGCCTTAACAGCTTCACCGGACGGACTACTAAGGCGAGCGCTTAAGGCACTCAGCCGATTTTATTTTGGCAACCAGCTCAAGGGTGCACGGCACACCTCGGCTTGGCTGTTGCCTGTTGCATGCAAAATCGCGACCTATCTTAGCTAACCTAGCTAACTATTCATATATGTATGAGTTGTTGAAACGTATATGTGTACCAAGCATACACGCCTCAACATCTCCTCCATATATTTATTATCTGAAAATTGAGAGTGTTTCAGTTCGATAAGGAAAGAAAAGTAAACCCTTCCACTTTCATGTGTAAGCGTGTAGGCGTGCACGTGTGTGGGGGTGATCGTGTAGTGTTGTAGCAGTGATGTATATTTGTGTGTCACCGTATCGCGTAAGCAACGCACTCAAGGGCTCCCTACCGAGGGATCGAATCTAGGCTTGAGCCGCTGCCGTGGGATGCCTAATCGGGTGTGCGGGAGCCAAATTAACCCCCAGACGACAGCGGCGTGATCTGTGGTTACGCGGGCGTGGGCGTGAACACGCTCTGTTTCGAGGGACAGGCTGGTACTGATCGTACGCTGGTTCATAGTTTGCGGCGGTTACCACTAACGGACTGGTTCCAATAGATGGCGCGCGAGTCTATCGACAGACAATGTGCTGTAGATTCGTTCTAGTACACTCAATAAACGAGTCTCGGGATCATTTTACAACTGTCGTAATAATTTATTTTATTAAACGACTCCTTCTTATATTGCTTTTGACTTACTTTGTCTGCGTTTTCATTGACACTAATGTTTGTTAGCGGAACCTATAATTTATACCTTTGCAGGTTGTCGGGATTCTTTGCATTAAATGTTTTGAGTAAAAGTATGTACATTCTTTGTTGAAAAAAAGCTTATGAAAGGCACTCTATGTCCTGTTTTGCACCGGTAACAACTAGCTATGGTTATATTTAGAGCGTCCAGAAAAATTGACGAGCACTATAGTTTATTAAACCTGTCCTGTTGAGTTAACAATCTATTTATTCTTTCTATCTCTGGAAAGTAACAAGAATTAATTGATTAATTAGTGATTAAAAATGGAGGTATCATATTTCATGACATTTTTTTTTTCATTTTATTGTAGCACTATAATTAAAGAAAAAATAAACAGTATATTTTTTACTTTTAATAAATAATACAAACATAAAACTTTCTCTAAAACATAAACTATTACTTTCATTTAATTCTAGTTGTTGCTTAAGATATTATTCGTATCTGATTTATCAAAAACAAAAATATTAAGTGAATAATGGATAGGTATACCAAATAAAATAAAGACACAATGATATGTCCTTAACATTTTCGGCCTGGTCTAGTTTATTCACAAACATCCATTTAGCTCGGCCGCCAAGTTTTTATGCATAATTACTCAATATATAACATGCAGTACCATCTAGTTTCCAGATATAGTAACCACCAAGAAATTACGTGTAAACTACTCTATAATCGGTCGTACCTTTTTTGTTGATGTGTTCTTGTACACATTTTCACATTATCATCATTATATTGTTAAAGACCCACCGCAGGATCTTAAACTTCTTATTGAAGGAAGATATAGGTATAATCACAACGCCAGTATACGACGTATTGGCGATTTCAAACTCTAAAAGGACCACAGTTCCTATTTTCCCACATACGGTGGTCCTACACAAACATTTTTTCTTGTATTGTAGGTGGTAGAGCCACGCTGAAGCTTGCTGGTTTCAGCATGAATGGATCGGCTCACCCGGGGTAGTACCACTCTCTCACAAAAACACCGACGTGAACTAGCAGTCCTTGCATTGTTGCGTTTCGTTCAGTCAGTGAGAGCACCGGAAGACTGTCATCCAATAGTGTTACCAATTTAAATTAGTATACGTACGCGAATTCCGAAAAATTCGTTAGTACATGCCGGGGTTCGAACTTGCGGACATCGAAATATTATTCCAACGGTCAAACCACTACGCCACTACGACTTTTGTATATACCTTCTGTATTCTGTACATATATCTGGCTAATCCTATAGTAGACCTAAGAATGGCGAAAACATGTGCAGGATACGTTTGCAGTATCAGCGTAGACACAAATATGTACCATATATACCAGAATCGCTCTCTCTATTATGTTGCGCTCTGATTAATTTTCACAAATCAGTAATTACCTTTGCACAATATTGTATTACAGTTTGGGCAAGTCACGATGGGCATCAATAATAAGGTTGGTCTATACAGCCATAGGGACAGCCGACACAAGTGAAAACTCAAAACAATGGAGTAACTTTATTCTTTATTGAAGTTTTAAATTAATTATATATCTATATCGGCTATACTCAACTTGCGGCCCGCCGAGTCTTTGTTGCTGGCCCACCTGTATATACTTTATTTTCAATTATTTTAAATTTCGTGCCCATTAGTAAAACTATTAGCAAGCTGAGTAAAATAAATAGATCCCAAATAATCTGACCGCAATGCGTTCCTTATGATGTAAGTGTTATATCAAGCTTGTTTTATTGGACGACCATTTATCACTACATTAATACGTGGTTGATTTGAAATTACGTCTTATTTTATTTAAAACCTAAATATATGTAGTTTGCGGCCCGCAACTCCATGAAACGTGTTTGTGGCCCCTTTAAAAAAAGTTTGAATAACACTGGTCTAAGTTATTTCACAAGCTATTCCTCTACCAAAAATCGCTTAATGCAGCTAACTCAATTTTCACTTCAAAAACCTATGTATCATAATGAAATATTGTACTCGATTTACATTACAAATTAACTTTCGAACATAGTATTATTGTGGTAAATGAAATCGCGATTTCTTATATTATACATGATGTAATAAATATTCAAGGGTTCTCTAAAATTATGTACCCTAATTATAAAACAAAGCAATAGTAGAAAAGGTGAGGTATCGGTTCAAAAATCGTAAATTTACATTATGTACCAGTTACAACGAAACCCTGGTAAAACAACCCCTATAGGCTAGGAAAAGAGGGCTCGTTCTACAAGCAACTGTATAGTGAAAAGTGTTGTTATTGAAGTGTTATTTCAGTAATGACTGATAATTTGGATTTTATATATAAATAGGCTCAAAAAACATTTATCAATAAGTCTATCTGTTAACCGATTTTTTTTGTCTAATATCTATTAATGAGAAACTTCAGTAACTTTAGTATTTTCCTTATTATCTCGACGAGCCTAAGCTTTTATTTATAAGCCCCTAATCGTCATACTTTACGATCCTTACTTTAACTAATCTATACATTTAATAAAACTGTAACAAGGCCAAATCTGTACATTAAATATTTTTTGAAATTGAAATTTGAAAAATTATAATCGGAGTACATTTTGTGTTATCGATATAGAAGCCAAAAATAATCTTCCTACAAATTTTGTCTGTCTGTCTGTTCCTGTGAACACGCATCGCTCTAAAAGTACTGAATCAATTTTGACGAAACTTGATACAGTGATAACTTATATTATAAAGTTACATCTAGGATACTTTTTGTCGCATAAAACGCAAGGGGTTCTCCAGGATAACGGACGAAAGACAAAAAATTGTAATTAATGAAATTGTTGACGGATTTTGGTAAATTTTCTTTGTAGTAAAACTATGTAAAGCTGTGATTTTAATAACGAAATCACAATTAACTATAGCTTATGATTTTTGTATAATCATATGAGTTATTGTTCATATTGTATACGTGCGAAAACCCACGTTCAACACAAGTGCGACGATAAAACGCCTTGTTACCCACGCACAAAGCACAACCTACGTAATACCTATAATAGCTGGTTTAACCTTTCAGGATTTAAGCAACGTTTATTATTTTCGAATTAGGTTTTGGTACTGTAGAACGAGAATATAAATTAGAACAAAGAAAATTAAAAACATTAATTCTACATATAATTGCAAATGAAAATTATTAAAATCGGACGGACGATTATTAAAATCCTTACGGAGAATAGATAAAGCAGTGTTTACATTTTCTACCTCAGAGCTCGTACAATGAATACACAAAGAAAGAATTAAACCTTTCCTGGAAGCTATTCAGTTTGTGTGCACTCAAATAATTCTATAAAAGGCATTATACTATGGGCTATATATAAGAAAGGATAATAAATTTATATTACATACATATTTAGATGGCTTTTGCGAGACAAATCATGTTTAAGGCAAAGAATCCAATATTTTCCAATATCACTGTATATTATAAAACGAAGTCCTCTGTCATGTCTGTCTGTCTGTCTGTCTGTCTGTCTGTTCGCGATAAACTCAAAAACTACTGAACGGATTTACATTCGGTTTTCACTAGTAGATGAAGTGATTCATGAGGAAGGTTTCGGTATATCACTCATTAAGATTATTTTTTTTATTATCAGGTCGGAATAACATCCGCTGGGCCCGCTAGTTTTAAAATAAAGAGTGCCGTTTATCCAGGTTTGCCAGATGAATTCTTCTAGTCCAAAAACGCTACAAATATTCTATTTACAGACTTAAAAAAAAGATCTATGTATTTAATCTCGTCAGGCTTTAAATAGTCATAGTCGAAATAATTAGTAATTAAGATATACCTTCAACATTTGTTATTCTATACAATGTCCACTATCAAATAACAGTGGGAGTAGAGTGTGGGCGTCGTGCGTACTGAACTGTATGAAACAAATCCCTGGGCTCTAGTAGGACATAAAGAGATAATCTTAAATCTTCTCCACCATTACGAATTATTTATGTATTGACTAAATTCTGTTCCCATATACCTTCTTTTTTATATAAATACTAGCCACTGCCCGCGACTTCGTTTGCGTGGACATACTTAATTTGGGCTAACTAATATGCAGCGAAAGCTCTCAAGAGGAAAAAACACCCCGATTTTTATACATTCTTCATTGTTGCTCCGTTCCTATTGGTTTTAGCGTGATGATATATAGCCTATAACAATTCTCGATAAATTACCTATAGAACACTGAAAGAATTTTTCAAATCGAACCAGTAGTTCCTGAGATTACCCCCTACAACGTCACAAACTCACAAACTTTACCTCTTTATAATATTAGTATAGAAGTATAGATAATAGTAACCCTATGACTTAGTTCTCATTTTTTTTATATTATAGGAGGCAAACGAACAGGTGGGTCACCTGATGTTAAGTGAATCACCACTGTCCATAGACACTAGTAACACCAAGCGACTTGCAAGTTCGTTGCCAACCATTCTCACCGTTTCCAATTGTCAACTAAATAATTCAGAGAGTTACTCAAACACATACCTAGTTGGTTTAATGAATGTCTTACGCAAGTCGGCTGAATGCCTTAATCGCTCGCCTTAGTAGTCCGGTTTAGCTGTTAAGAGCTTGCTAGGTCGATAGCGTAATTAGATCGAAAAAAAAACTTACGCAAGTGTGGAAGAAATTTCGATTAGGTGGACGTAGCGCCATCTATCATTCAACAAATTCAGTATTTAAAAATTGTAATGCTTCAAGCGCCACATTACCTAGTATGTTGAGCCCGGGCGAATCGTTCGTTAGTACATATGTAAAGTAATCCTATTTCCTACAGAGCAATACCAATGTATTGTATTAGTAATGTAGATTTCAATTAATCTTATAGGTATATAAACTCAAAAAATATTGTCCTCTTTTTACGAAGTCTCGTAAAAAAAAAATCCACAATCCAATTACGAATGAAATCGACCAATATAAGAACCTTTTAACAAAAAATTAAACCGCCGAAAAAACAAAAGCAAAAAATAATAAACCTTTTCAATAAAAAAAAATTTTGAAATCTTAAAAAAAATCTTAAAAAAATTTATATATATATATATATATATATATATATATATACGCGTCGAATTAATAACCTCCTCCTTTCTTTTCGTCGGTTAAAAATTATTCTTCTTTGCGTAAAACATGAGTCAGACCGCGGCGACTACAAGCGTGATTCTAATACAATATAACGTATATATTTCGTAGAACCCGAATCTTCACGAATAATAAATACCGTTATTTAAGTACGGAAACGCTTCAAGTTCTTTTTTTTTTCTCGAACTGACTCGCTATTGGCCTTTATTTTTTGGCCTTTACAACTTCACCGGACTATTAAGTCGAGCGCTTATAGCACTCAGCCGATTTTTTTTTTCCTCGATCTGACTACGCTATTGACCTAGCAAGGTCTTAACAGCTTCACCGGACTACTAAGGCGAGCGCTTAAGGCACTCAGCCGATTTTATATTGGCAACCAGCTCAAGTGTGCACGGCACACCTCGGCATGGCTGTTGCCTGTTGCATACAAAATCGCGACCTATCTTAGCTAACCTAGCTAACTATTCATATATGTTTGAGTTGTTGAAACGTATATGTGTACCAAGCATATCCGCCTCAACAACTCCTCCATATATTTATTATCGGAAAATTGAGAGTTTTTCAGTTCGATAAGGGAAAAAAGTAAACCCTTCCACTTTCATGTGTAGGCGTGTAGGCGTGCACGTGTGTGAGGGTGATCGTGTAGTGTTGTAGCAGTGATGTATATTTGTGTGTCACCGTATCGCGCAAGCAACGCACTCAAGAGCTCCCTACCGAGGGAACGAACCTAGATTTGAGCCGCTGCCGTGGGAGGCCTAATCGGGTGTGCGGGAGCGAAATTAACCCCCAGACCGCGACGGCGCGATCTGTGGTTACGCGGGCGTGGGCTTGAGTACGCTCTGTTACGAGGGACAGGCTGGTACTGATCGTTCGCTGACGTGATATCGTCGGGAGGGTCGGTGAGAATGTGTCGCGGACGTCTTTTATAACGCCCAGCGTTGGGCACGGGTTCGTAATTCGCGGCGGATACCACTAACGGACTGGGATGAATCGCGACTCGCTCGAAATAGCTACTAGTAAGTGATTTTATATACGCCCAGATAGACGGCATCTCCAGGTCCCTGTGGAGATCCGCCTTCCGGACGAACCAAGGAGCAACGGTGATTTTACGCAGAGCCCGGGTCTGCAAAACCTGAAGCGTATCTAGATTCTTCGCGTGGGCGAAAGCCGGACAACTATACGTCATTACCGGACGAATACAGACTTTATATATTGTGAGCTTATGTCTGAGGGACAGTTTGCTCTTCTGACAGAGTAAATAATGGAGGCGACCCAAGACCATAGCGGCTTTGTCTCGCACTCTCTTAATATGAGGATCGAACGTTAAATGACGGTCTAAAGTGACGCCGAGATACTTGACCTCGGTGGTCCAAGGTATCTCAGAATCGTATAGCCTTATGGGCTTTAACTTGTTAACGCGATATCTAGGATCGAAGAATATCGCGGCACTCTTATCGGGGTTAATACCTATACGCCATCGAAGAAACCAATCACCGAGCGTGCTAACGGCTTTTTCGATGCGATTCCTAAGGAATTTCGGCCGCCAGCCAGAGGCGTAGATAACTGTATCATCAGCATAACAACCTACCTCGACTCCCGGGAGCTTAGGTAGGTCGCTGATGAACAGGTTGAAGAGGGTGGGCGCGAGTATTGAGCCTTGTAGCACACCTGAGCGTATCGGACGGGAGCACTCAGCCGAGAAAAACGCTTCAAGTTCTGTAAACGCCGGTGACTTTTCACTAACAAAAACATTGGGCGACTCGAAACCGCTTTTTATATAACTCATAAAACTTTGACAATTATGTTTACTTTACGACAGTTAACAAAGAACGTTATATTAACATATTAGTGACTGAAGAGATGAACAGTCTAAATTGGGTTACGTTATGAATGAATTTGATTAAGTCTCACTTGAAATTAAGCGACGGTACTGTGGTAAATGATATTAAAGCCTAAAAAGGTATGTAATTAGCATAACTTAATTATGTTTAAGTATGTAGACAGACGCATGGGAGTACTAAATACTTCTGTTTTCTTGTCCGAAGATAATAACAATATAAAACACCGTTGATTCGGTAAAAATTACGGTACCCAGATTTTGATTTAGCATGTCGTTAGGACAACAATGATAGTCGGATAAATTCGGTTTCGTATAGCGTTATCTCTGTCTAGCGTACATTCCGATTTAGACGTATGTTCTACCCGACGTACCAAATCAGACTTCGGTTATATTACAATTATAGCCAGTCGTAACCATCATGTCGACCTGCACATCTTTCACAGATTCGATATACACCGGTTGATTCCGATATATAACGAAACAACAGAGAGACACTACGACTAGTTGATCACCATACACGTTTTAATGTAGTGATGTAACTGGGTTCAGACATGCTAACAAGCGGTAGAACTTTATTGTGAATTGTTTGTTACATTTTGTTTCTTCTAAAGACACTGTACAATACGATTCCACATTCATCGACATGTTACAGTGCCATCTATTGCCTAAAAATGCGTTTATAATCCATATAAATAAATTGCCGATGTAAACGCATCACCTTGTCTTATTTCTTAATTCTTTTTTGTCGTTTGTAATTATCAGAACTAGGCTCGTATAAAAGAAAGAAAATGTTACGGAAAAATTAAAATTTAGATTGAAGAAATTTCTATATAAAAAACTTGAGTGTGTTGGTTGAAAAAGAAGACATATAGTAGAGAAAACTTCCAAAATATTCACAGAATCGAAATATTGACATTACATTGTTTCAAGATTCGTCACTACACTCGTTCGAAGCCAGCTAGTTAAAAGTAATGACCTCATTCTATTTAAACAAATCAAATAAAACAACAAAGTACTTTAAAAATCTTAAAAAGCGATTATCGAGTTAGTACCGTCAAGTAAATCAATAAAATATGAAATAGTATAAAACATTGTAAGGAAGTAACAGAGTAGTCTGTCGGAAATTAGTCGCCGGGGGGTGGGGAGAACGTTTGGATTGCGAGCAGGCTGCTGTCACCCCATTCCGCGCGCTTCTATATCACCCCTGTAGGCTGTAGGAGCTTTTGATACTGGTTGTAGTGTTCCGTGCTCGAGTACATTTATATCTACACTTGTAAAATGTTTGTTTGGATAATGCCTGTAAAGAGGATTCTTTTTACGTTGTAATGTATGTATAACAGGAGTTTCTAAATATACAAAACCGAACAAAGATATCGAAGAAAAAGTAGTAATCTAATCACCACATGAATTCAAATTGGATCGCTTGTTGCTGCGATTTTGTAAAGCGTCAGCTAAGATAGGTCGCGAGTTTGCATGTAACAGGCAACAGCCACGCCGAGGTGTGCCGTGCACCCTTGAGCTAGTTGCCCAAATAAAATCGGCTGATTGCCTTAAGCGCTCGCCTTAGTAGTCCGGTGAAGCTGTTAAGACCTTGCTAGGTTAATAGCGTAGTCAGTTCAAAACTATATCTGACTATCTCGGTCGTCCCACCGAATCACAAATTGGGTAAGTACTGTAATTTTTTTCGTACCCAAGTCTATTTTTCTATTGTATTGTCCTTATAATATGTCCTGATAAACACAATGTTATTAGTTTCGGGTAAGAAAATAGAAGTATATAGTGTTCCAAATTGGAAAGTTATAAAGGTTTTTATGTTCCCACTTAATTACAATTATAAAATGATATCTTGAGTGTTCGTTTTCTTCAAAACGTCTACATTCACTGAGAATTCCGGAAATGACTTCGCACAAATGAGGATTCCAATAACAGGAATCATCGAATTGACAAAACACATATTAATTTGGTAATTCAAATATCACTTACAATAAAAATTGAAGCGCTATTATTAATCAAATTTATTATTTTACTGCCACGAATATAGCCCACATCTAGAGTTCATTTAAAATTATTTTAAATACAAAAAATACTTTACTCAGCTTAGGCCCTGAAAAAGCGTTTATAACTGTCAAAACTGCCAACGGTTCGGACAAACAACCCACTCATCAAAAATAACTGGTAAAATTAATAATAATTAATTGGTAAAGTTAATTTTTTTATCCACACTAATATTATAAAGAGGTAAAGATTGTGCGTTTGTGAGGTTGTAGGAAACAGTCTCAGGAACTACTAAGCCGATTTTGAAAATTATTTCACCAATAGAAAGCTACGTTATTTGTGATTGTTATGGGTTATATTTTAACCCGAAAAATGAAAACACTTTTTTGTGGTAGTCGGATTTGCAAAGTAACTCGGAGAAAAACGGTCGAACGTAAACGTATCTTACAAACGCTGTCTGAACCATAAGAAATATATGATTGAATTCTAGAGATAAGTTGTAGAGCTTGATAACGCCTGTTACCGCCCAACGAAGTGGGCTCGGCTCAGATAGTTATACATATTTCTACAAACTAGTGGGCGCCCAGTGGTCGACATTCGACCATAGTTATTTGATTTTTTAAAGTTTGAACTTTATTAGAGTTCTTTTGTCAAAGGGTATACTTCTATAATCAAAGGTTTTCATCATGGCTACTCAGTTATTTGGCATTTGCCATGATCTTTATTATATAATCATTAAATCTACGTGTAAATGAAAATGAAAATTAATTATAAATTGGAAACAAAAACCACGTGGTTAAGCTCAAATTTTAACCAAACATAACTTTACGAAAATAAAGAAATTTATCGCAACCCATGACACAATTTTCAATTAATTTTACACGACACCATGGGGTGGTATTTCTGGGTGATATTGAATTAAATGTAGTCTGTTCATTGAGAAATAATGATATGCCCAGTAGCATCGTTTGGAAAAGTAATGGATGCACAATAAAATCAAATGGTGAATCCAAGACAAATACATTTTTAATACTACCATTAGCTTTTGAAAATAAATTCTGTTTTGTTGATACATGAATATAGGTATATATGAAATAGGTTAAAAAGGGGTACAATTTTTTTGCTTCACGTATTAATATATAGATATAAATAGTTGAATTCATTTTTCATAGATGCACAGAGGCGCGTCAAAACTAGATGTCACCATCGTTCACATTGTTTATCCACTTAACAGAATACGTTAGCATGTATAGTGAACTCAAAACTAAATTCCTAGTAGCGTCTTCACAAACAATTACTACAACAATTAAATTGCAAGACCAAACTCATGTTTGTAACTAACCTTGGAATTTGATATGGCCTTAACTAATTACCATGATTTATTGATGACGATATCTAAAGATCACACGTTTGGCAAAATTGGTTGTGTAATTCTTTTAAGTAGTTCTGATTTTATAATCGATCAAAGTCTATCCGCCGCAGTATCTGTATATTGACTTCAAGGAAGCCCGTACTTGGATGTTAACTGTCCACACCTATTGGTCTTAGCGTGATAATATAACCTTCTATGTATAACCTTCCTTGAGAAATGGACTATATAACACTAAAATATTTTTTTTTAATCGGATCAGTAGTTCCTGAGATTCTTGAGACGTTGTAGGGCAACGTCACAAACTCACAAAATGTTTTTTTTTTTCTCGAACTGACTACGCTATTGGCCTTACTAGGCTTTCACAGCTTCACCGGACTATTCACACAGGGGGTACAGTTTTTTTAAATCTTAGTATAGATAATCACAGAGACTTAAAAGTGTTTTAATAACTATTATTTTTTACCATAAAGTAATTAGCAGTTCCGCTGAACCATAAAATTTTATTTGTGTACATACCTGAAATCAAAAGAAATACCATAATTAGCCTTTTAAAACATCTCAAAGTAGTTCATATAAAATAGTCTTATAAAATAGATATGGTCATGTCTATATTTCGTTATAAAACTATGATAGCGATGTTTAAGGCACTGAATTTGCTGTCAATTTATAATAAATAGCATTGACGACTATTGACATGATTGATATCGATTGGAAACACGACATAAAAACACAAAGGATAATCGCAGGTACTAATAAAAATCTTAGAAACATTACTGTCATCTATGAAAAAACGATCATACTTAGTGCAATAGTATTCATTAAGTATTCATTTACAGTAATGTACTTCCCTCGGTGCGGAGACTCAAGGGCTGCTCGCGCAATACAGTGACACAAAATCTTACAACACTGCGACAACATTACACATATCACCTCCACACACGTGCACGCATAAATGCTTACACATGAAAGTGGAAGGGTTTTTGCTTTTACCTTATCGTACTGAAATAGTTTAGGAAAAAAAAATCCGACACAAAATACATATAAAGGGTTCTTGAGGTATGTATGCTTGGTACACACGTATGTTTCAATAACTTATATAAGTATGAATATGTATTTTAGCTTAGGTCAAGAAAATGTCTATGGGACAATAGCGGAGACATTTCGAAAAAAAAAAAAAAATTAGCTTAGGTTAGCTGAGATAGGTCGCGAACTGCATGAATCAGGCAACAGCCCAAGCCGAGGTGTGCCGTGCACCTTTGAGCTAGTTGTCAAATAAAATCGGCTGAGTGCCTTAAGCGCTCGCCTTAGTAGTCCGGTGAAGATGTTAAAAACTTAAAAAAAGTTAAGCCCGAAAAAAAGTACTAATAAATATAGTATTAACAAAATAAATCACTATCCAAAACCATCAGTTTTAAACATATTAAGTTGTCAAGAATCCTTCATTTCAGTAACATTAGCAATTAATAACGCGTAGTTCAATTTAAAATGGTAATCATTTCAAAGGGGAGAGAGCTGACGATTTTATCGCATTCTCTGACGTCTTCAGTTCGTACCAAGCGGCGATAAGTTTCATTCGGACGGCCTTGCCACTTTGACCTTTTTGTTTACGAACCCACTGTTAATAATAATCTGTACAATATGTTCGTATTGAATTTACGAATTCATTAATCATTATATCTAGCAGTTTTGCTTATCAAAAGATTCTTATTAGAGTAAGTTAGTTATATTGTAGGTGGTAGAGCCCCGCTGAAGCTATTTTTGGTTTCAGCATGAATGGGTCGGCTCCTCCGGGGTAATACCACCCCTCTCACAGATAACCGACGTGAAATAACAGTGCTTGCATTGTTATGTTTCGTTCGATCAGTGAGAGAGCCGGAGGCCCACGTCCCTTCCTCTTTCCTTCCCCTCCCCCTTCTCCCATATAAAGGCTGGCAACGCACTTGCGACGTCCCTGATGTCGCTAGTGTCTATGGACGGTGGTGATCACTTAACATCACGTGACCCACCAGTTCGATTGCCTCCTTTGATATATAAAAAAAAAGTTAACGAAGTGAAGATATATTATAGGAAAAAAAAAACATTCAAAAAAACTCGTGCAAACATATGTAGATATATTGTACATTTTTGTAGGCGGTAGAACCACGCTGAAGCTATTACTGTCTTCAGTATGAATGGGTCGACACACCAGGGGTTGTACCATCCTCTCACAGAAAATCGACGCGAAATTATAGTGCTAGCATTGTTGTTTCGTTCGGTTAGTGAGACTACTACTCCCACTGCCACAGCCCACTACTACTACTACTCACCTTCCCCCTCTCCTCTTCCCTTCCTCCCCTCCCTCCAACCCCCACAAGTGTTGCCAATATCTATGGACTGTGGTGATCACTTAACATCAGGAGACCCACCTGTTGGTCTACTATCATACAAAAAAAAATGTAACACGATGTGAATACCAATCAGTTATGTTTTCATTAACTTTTAAGGCCACATAATCATTCAAATCTATTTTATTATTTTGATATTTTACGCAGAAGAACTCAATTAATACATGATGTGATATTTTTTGTTTGTCACTAACCAAATTTTAGTGTCCATTTTAAGCTACTATAAACATGCAGTGACAATTTATGTTACAATTCTGATTTGTTGCGTTGATGAAAAAGCTGTAAAGGCTTCGAAAGTGTAGGCGAGATCGCTTAACGAATGAATATAATCTACGTATAGGCAGGCGCTCGTGCCCGCGCCCGCCACCTAGTCTGGGTGTATCAATATAACCTTAAACTGTTTATTACCGCATGATTAGATGTTGTTAGCCGATTACACATTATACAGTGTGTTTAATCATACAGCGGGAGCGCCGATAACGTCATTTGAATAATTATACTTGACACACGTGCCTCTGACAATATTTTGTCATTATATAAATCACACATTACGCTCTTTGTTACAATTACTATTAAATATATTGTGAAAATTTTAATTAATATTGTCATTTTTTTTATTATCTGTTAAAAAGGCAGAGGAAAATTAGTTATGTACGTTTCCCTCGTCTGTTTCTCGACCGATCTTCTTTATTCTTCTTTTTTGTTTTCAAGCTATCCACCAGCTTTAGTGTTTTCATCAAAATTTAAATCATTAAAACATAGTAGAATTTCGACCACGTGACAAACACCAGTTACTATAATTTTGTACACACTATACGACAGTGCCAATATAACTTTTATACTTATTTCACTACTAGCCTCTGCCCGCGACTTCGTTCGCGTGGTTAAATACTTTAGGCTAGCGCTAACATGCAGCGGAAGCTCTCAAGAGGAGAAAGAACCCCGATTTTTAAACATTATTCATTGGTGCTCCGCTCCTGTTAGTTTTAGCGTGATAATATATAGCTTATAACCATCCGTGATAAATGAGCTATATAACATTGAAAGAATTTTTCAAATCGGACAAGTAGTTCCTGAGATTATCCCCTACAACGCCACAAACTCACAAACTTTACCTCTTTATAATATTAGTATAGATAGTTGAAGTTCCATTTGGCCAAGAATCGTGCAATTAATTTACCATATGCTACAACATGAAATAGGTCAACCACCAACATGAGCCCAAGCTCATCTAAATATACGCAAAGACTACTAACATTAGTAACATAATGGAAAGAAGTTACTGAAAACTCTTCTAAAAAAAGGAACTAATTTAGTGCTATCAAATCGACATCCTAGTTGAATATTATTTAATACACTAAACCGTAAATCTATTTCAATAATCCCACGATCCAGGTGTTCACCTTTAAAGGGTAATTTCATACCGAGGGGCAATAGAGAGAGATATAGCGTGGGCGGAACGCGTGTCCTCCCCACAGCTGCTAAAGGTTAAGAAAATCTATCATCGACTTTAACTCAACTGGATATAGACTTGTCTTTTAAGTAAGATTGTGCTGAATAATCAAGTTTAAAAAGTGTAACAATTAATAAAAAATCGAGACAATCATAAGGACTGCCTACAGATGTGAAAGTTCGATACAATGGAATAATAGTGTTCCGTATTGATTTTTTTAAAATCAATTTCAGTGTGTATTATTTAATTTACATAAATTATAGATTGAAATTATTAACATTAGTCGGATTATCACATCTAGTGACACTCCGAACAATAATTACATACATTCTTATACTTCATACATTCTTACATACATTCTTATAC